>JAPXFQ010002097.1:0-123064 GCA_028564705.1 Apricaphanius iberus
GACAGGTGGAGATGATGAGGGAGTGTAGAATCCTGACAATTTGACTCTCCCTTCTTCTTGTCTTATTCTTCATACACAATAACATAAGCATTGGTCACTCCTCTTCCACTATTGGTACATTCATAATTTAGTAGCTCTAAAATGAGAAATGGGACATAATTTTTGGCAAATTACATCATAACCAGCCGTGATGTGAAGGGCTTGTAGGTAAAACCTCAACAGGCCATTAAAATTTCATAATATGAACTGAAAGCCAATTAAGATATGATTAAGGGGGTTAGCACCCATATTTGAAGTACCTCAAGCCTTTTTACAATGAAATTTGATGAGGCACCAAACAACTGCTCTAAGTATCCAGTGGAAACTAGTGGAAGCCAAATAACAAACTGGTAAAGTAATACACTTTGTTAGCTTGTATTGTTTTGAAAATCGGTCCTGAAAACGGTAATATAATGTGAAAATGAAAAACTTGCTTGGTTATAGAAGAAGAACAATGCAAAAAAAAAAAGTACTTTTTGACACAGTCCCTCTATGTGTTGCTGTTTTTATGGTTGAGCTGCAAACATCCAGAAAAACAGTTTAACTGAGCTTTGTCTTTTCCACCATCTTATAGGGGTGTAAAGGGATTTGCACAAACACAGATGACACATTGTGATTTAAAAGCAGAATTGTTTCACCCTTTAACCCCAAATGAGTATGATCAGTCTCATTTGTACCCTCATTTGAACCATTTGTGCTCCTGCTTTAAAATTGCAATGCACAGCGAGCTTGACAGGGCCATGCAAATGGATGACTGTGTGCTCAACGCAAAGTGAGTGTGTATGTGATCAGTGTCTGCCCCAGACAGCTGCAGGGTGACTCCCTGGCCTGATGGCCATTACTCAGTCTGATGGATGGGGGACAGAGAGAAGGGAGCGTTGGGGAGAAAACGGGAGGGAGGGGGTGACTGGAATAAATGGGGGCTCAAAGGAAAGAACAGACAGTGCATCAGAGTAGAATGAGCAAGGAAACACATGGGAACAGAGGTAACAGAGGAACGGGGGGCCTCAGGAGGTTGAAGTGTTAAAGTGAGTTGAGGGGAAGTGAAGGGAAAAAGGAGGGGGTAGAGAAGGGCTCTAGGGTTAGATCTGGGCATGACAGCAGAAACTGGTGCTGATAAGGAATAGAGGAGGAGGATGCAACTTTAGTAATTGATTTATTTTTATATGGAATATCCATCTCCATTTCAGTAAATATATTAGTAACTGTCAATTGTACTTTCAGCTCTTGCATCCTAAACCATAAAACAAATGATAAAAAAAACAAAAGTGAATTCAGAGCAACAAACAGCTAAAGGTTATTCACATTATCATGAAGAATATACTTATTAGAATTTAAGACCCTTACACTGAGGCAAATAACTCTTAAATTTAAATTTATTTATTTGTTATTTTATTGCCAAAGTACTACGTAGAATGATGTATTAGTACATACTTATTTGAGATCAATCTATTTATTTAAATCCGATACCATTTCGCAATTTTCGTTATAATGCAAAAAAGTAATAATTAACATTTTAAAGGATTAGGGTGCAACACTGTGTTTAATACTGATCCAACAGTAAAAAGCTACGTTGGTCAGTCATAACATTATGAACAAAGTTGTTTTCATAGACAAACCACATTTAGTGATTTTATGTGATGTCTGCAGTTAATTATCGAAGTCCTGTTGACTATTATAATCTAACTTAATAGAACAGGACAACATAGAATATAATAGAATAAGAGCCTTTGGATTATTTGATATTTTTTTCCCTTTCACCCTGTTTCATATATGATAACTCAACACATAGTAGCACATATTTCTCAAGTGGAAAGAAAAGTATATCCTTTTTTATTATCATTATTTTTTAACAATCTAAAAACCTGAAGTATGGCAAGTCAATACAATACTCCACCAACGTTAGCTGCACAATGAAGAGCAAGTATTTCGCAGCAATATGAAAAACTTTTTTTTCTTCAATTTGAGAGACTGAAATTGTTGAATTTTTTTGGGGAAAATATTAAAAGTTCAGTCAGAGCTGAAAGAGAAAAACTGTAAACACCTTTTTTCTCCTCTGCTTACAATTCTGCGGTATGTATGACAGGCTAAACAGTTTCCCCTCATCATCAGTTATATCTATGTTAACAGGTATTACATATAGTAATGTGTTAGGAGGAGAAATTACATCAGGTAACCAATCATACTTTATTTTATTAAGATATAGCTTTTTAAACAATCTTCCACTACAACTATATCAGTTTCTAAACTACTTTTAAACATTTTAAACAGTATGGATTTAGATATTTAGGTTCTTTGTATAATATATGATTTTGCTCCTTGGGCCTAATTACATACTAAGAACTGGCGAGTGGGAGGCCTGGTATTGTTTGAGTTTTCAAAAAGCTGAAGAACAACTTCCACATTGTTTCCTGGCCATTTCCTACTAAAAATTGTCAAGATCGTAAATGGACTTCAAAAACTGTTAGCTTGAATGTACATCACAATTAACATGGACACATATTGGAGGAAATCCCTCTATATATGGATCAAAGAGGGGTCGAACATATAATCCACCTTAGTGATGCGCAACCTTTTTGAGAATCATTAAGGCATTTGTCCCCTGCAGATTTTCAGGTAGAACTAAAAAAAAAAAAAAATAGGATACCACATAAAAGTTCATTTATTTATATATTTATTCTATATATATATATATATATATATATATATATATATATATATATATATATATATATATATATATATATATCTGTACTGTGATAGACTGGCGACCTGTCCAGGGTGTACCCCACCTCTTACCCGTTGACAGCTGGAGATAGGCACCAGCCCCCCCGCGACCCCTGGAGGACTAAGCGGTTCAGAAAATGGATGAATGTATATATATATATATATATATATATATATATATATGCTCATTACATGCAGGACAAGATATTTCTGTCCATTATCCATCTCAGAAAATGAGGATATTGTGAGAAGGTTCAATGTTGAGCCTTTAAATAGTCTCTCAGTCAGGTTCGATAGGATTCACAATCATGGGAAGACTGCCAACCTGACAGTTTTGCGAGAAAAAAACTGTTTCTCTTTAGAAACAAATGTTTCTAAAGAACTGTATCAAAGCACATTAACAGAAAGTTATGTGGAATGGAAAGTGTGGAAGAAAATGCTGCACAAGAAGAAGGGATGAATGCAGCCTGTAGAGGATTGTGAAGAAAAGGTTTTTGAAAGTGTTGGGGACCTTCACAAGGAGTGGGCTGAGGCTGGAGTTAGTGCATCAAGAGCCACCACACAAAGATGGATCCCAGACATGGGCTTTAAATGTTGTTTTCCGCATGTCAATCAGCTTTTGAACAACAGACAATGTCAGAAGTTTCTTACCTAAAATAATGAAAAAAATGCTGCAATTTCTGCATCTCATTTGGAACTCAAGGCCCCAGAGTCTGGAAGAAGAATGGAGCCACACAAACTTTCACAGTGCTCCCGACACTGCTATGGGGCATTGACGAGAGAAATATGAGATGTGCGTCTATGCGTCATCACTTTTTAAACAAACATGGCGAAAGCAAGTAGTCTCAGCATGAGTGAGTCAGTTGACTTAAATACCTCCATCCAAACTCGCAGTTCAAAGGTATGGAACTATTTTTAAATAAAAGGGAGCGATTTTGTCGTCTGCCGGCTTTGCAAAATGGAAATGGCTTATAAAAGCACGACGACATCCAGGAGCAGTTCCAGCAAATGATTAAACACCGTAAGTTTTCAACTTTTTTACTAACGCTTTGTATTTTACCCTATAAATCACCCAAACACCCCCACGTAGAGGGCATATACTCACACACAGCTGGGTCTGGTGTATGTTACTGCTATCTGTTTTGTTGGTTTTTATTTGTGACCCGTGTTGTAAGAATGAGTCGGAGTGCGCAGACTGATTATGAGCAAAAGCCAAGAATGTGAGAGAGTGTTATTTGTTCAGGGTAAACATGTTTGTTAACAAAGGTAATGCACTACCCGCTAAACGTACCCGTTGTGGACATTAATACAACATTGTTTAAGTGCTTGCAAAAGAAAACCGACAACGAACTCTTGAGTGTCACAATTAATAATGCCTCATCCTGTTGGAATACAATTTTTTACTTCATGCTTCTCCAGTTTGTCAGATTCAAAGTTGCCATCTAAAAACTTGAAAAATGTGCAACATTTTTATTTTAATGAACTCTCTCTCTCTCTCTCTTGCAAATCTTGTCAGATACAAGAGAAAATACAGCAAAATAAAGTTTTTTTGTGAATGAAGAGCACTTTTTTGTAAAAAGTGAATGTTAAATTTTGTTTGTTCATATTTTTGGGCGGTATTTTCTCTCCTTTATTCATATGGTTTCTTTGCACAGCATTTAACTTATTGTTAAATGCAACCTATATAAGGATTATACTAATACTACAATTTTATTTGGGATTTCTTTTTACAATTAAAATCTGTTCAAATTAAGACATTTGTTTATTTCATGGAAATACATAAATTAATAAATGTCGAATTTATATACAAATCAAATAATGGGTAAATAATCAATAAACAAATCGAATCACTAGATTAATCGATGCAGCAAAAAAATTATCGCTAGATTCATAGATTACAGAAATAATTGTTTTGCCTAGCCTTAAAAGGGGCCCAAACCAACTACTGAGTACAAAGGTACAAATCATATCTGATGATGCTATTTCACATATTAGTTTCACCTTTTAAATTGAATACTGAAATAATAGACCCTTTGCATGACATTCTAAATTTTAGAGCTTCACCTGAAGATGATTTGTGAAGTCACTTGCAAAAAAAAAACAACAAACAGCCATCATGTTTGCAATAAAGAGGGATGGCTTATTGGATTTTTATTACTAGATCATGAATATATGAACCTGCCCTCAATAAAGTGATTAATACAGTGTTCCTCATACTGAAATGGTGAATGGACTGAACTTATATAGCGCTTTTCTAGTCTTACTGACCACTCAAAGCACTTTACATTGAAGCCACATTCACACTCACATTCATGCACCGACAGCCAACATGGCTCGGTAGGACGATGTAGAATTGCGGGGTTAAGTGCCTTGGGCACATTGATATGTGACTGGAGGAAGCTGGAATTGAACCTACGACCCTCCGATTGCAAGCCAACTACTCTACCACTGAGCCACAGTGGTCCAAAACGTCCCTTATTTGGTATGACAGAGTGCCACTGGGTTTCTGTGTTGAATCTACATATGGCTATTACCAGATTGTGATGGCTGAGCAAGACAAAAACAAAACTATATTCATTTGCCTCCTAGAATTCTTCCAATTTGAAGAATTGTTCCAAAGCATCACATGAACATGCTGCTGTGTTACCTGGATGACCTAATTGTGTTTGGATGGACACTGGAGGAATACAAGGAAGCTACAAAGATAAAGTATTAAGACAGCAAAATAATAGATCTACCCATATTTGTTCTTAAAAAATAAGGAATCGTTCTTATTTGTTGTTCTTCTGCTCCTAATATGATTTGCAGTTTACTTTTCTGCTGTGCGTATAGTGCACTTTGAACCATTCACATTTTTACTGTAACTGTTGACATTAAAGTCAGTAAAATTAATAATCTGAGTGGGAGGTGTTTCAGACGAGTCCACTAATCCGAGTCAATAAGGCAATTTAACTGAATCATTTGAGTTTCAGTGAATCTAATTTGCTTCGAATTATTTCAATAACTTAAGAAGGTAAAGTAGTTCAGGGAAAGCTGAATACATGATTATTTATGTGAGCCCACTAAATCTACATCTGTATTTAACTATAACAGCACAAGTTTTATATGATTTGGGATAGAGCTGGGCATTGATTCAAATTTCAAGAATCAATTTGATTCTGATCCTCAAGAGTTAGAATCAATTATTACCATCTAATCCGATCTGTTCCGATTCAATTTAATCATTTCCAATGCGATATTGATATGAGTCTGTGCTGTTAAAAAAGTATTTTTATGGAGCTTTTAGCTTAATTGTATGGCTGTAATTCAATGACCTTTGAACTTTGTATTGGAAGGCCTACAAGGTGACAAGGGGCCAGTGAGACTGAGCTATCAAAGTGAAAATGAAAAGAATTGTACTTGCAAAGAAACATATCTTAAACAGCTAAATTTGCTGCCAGCTTACAGTTTAGAGCCGATCTGCAGGACACAACTACACCACTGCTTATTTTTACTGCCGTCAGTAATGGCCTGCAGTGATTTTGATAATGACTGTCTCAATAGCAATATGCCTGAGTCCAGTAAGGTGCACTTTCTGGTTAACAGCTAAAATCCTTCAATCCATACCGCAAATTGGTTGGTCTGTTGTGATGGATCTTGATGCTGTGCCAAATATCCCAAATTAGGACCTGTATCAGTAATGAAAGCTAGAACAACAATTGGTTACCATAGAGAAGTAACATGAGTGAGGCCTAATCTTGAGTGCTGGACAGACATTAGTTATAACAAAGATATTTATGTGACTTCTTAAGCAACTCCCTCTGGTGCTGGGTGTCACATCTGACAACTGCTGCTTTTCTCTCAGGTGCTATGTGATCTGCTACATCTAAAGAAAGTCTCTACTTATCATGAATCTGAATAAATCAAACCAACATTTTCATCAGACATATCAGTACGTTACTTTTGATCTATTAAACTAGCACAATGCAGGATCTGAAATATACAAATAAAAGAAAGTATAAAAAAAAGGACTATTGAATACTTATCACAACACACAGCTGTTGTTGTATCATATGTTGCCTGTTTTTTCGGTACAATATAACTTTTTCTAAAATAAAGGATAGATGTAATGTACGATACTGGAGTCTTTACATTTTTATTGCTGTAAATATTTAGACTAGCCATGTACATGTGGTGGATTTAATAAATTAGGACAAAACTATCCACAATGTTACAGCAGCCCTACATATTTGAGAAATATCTAACCACAATAAGATTTTAGACTTCCTTCTTAGCAAACTCGGACTGAAAGATTTATGCTTTTGGACTGTAGTGCTGTGTTCCAGACACACACAAACATTTGTTAACAATATTTTCTATAAAACTGTTTAACTTCATGCTGAATGTTGTTTTTAAAGCGTAATTGAGCTGTTTTGTTTTATGCTAAGTACAACCTCCTAATGGAATTCCATTTAGAAAATTGGTTTTGTGTACATATCAGACAATAATCAGGATACTTTAATTTACTGACTAGATGTCTCTAGAACACACTGCGACAGACTGATCTATCAATAAACCAATGGCATTCCAGGAGACTGCCAAATTTAGTTATTCTTCTGCAGTTACACTCTCTTATAAATATTTCGTCTGATGTAATGCAGCCTTTAAATTTCCAACCATCTCTAAAAGGCATATTAGTCATCTGTACAGACATTCTGTAGATTTTTTAAATATTTTTTTCACTGTAAGAAATGTTTAAGAGAGGACTAAGCAGGGAAGTTAAGAGATTTTGCCTTGAACACAAGTGAAACCACAACACCACCTCGGTGTCTCCCCCCTGTCTTGGGGGAGCAGACTTGAGCTAATTAGCCATAATATCAGCAAGCAAACTCTCCTCGCTTGGTTGACATACACAACAGCCCCTAATTGACTGCCAGGAGTTTTGAAGCTTTAATACAGCAAAGAAGCAAGCTGTACCTCAGTGATTATGAGGTTTGGGGATATACTGTATTACATACAGCACATTCTTGCAGAACCAATCCAGTGTCAAAAAGTTCAAACACAACAATGCTCGAATAAACAAAGATGAGCTCAAACAGTCATAAAAGCCCATAGGAAAGAGAAAATATTACCACAGAGGCTGGAAACTCAATGGTTTTGTACTTTGGCATATGCTCGCAATACCAACAATCAAAAACATAAATTCCGTTTTACTACCCTCCGATTAGCCTATTAATTTCTTATTCTCCTTCATCTTTAAATTGAATAGCATTGAAGACACAAAACTACATTAAAATAGTGATCCCGCATTGCTATGGTTTGCAAATGAATCACAAACTGATCGTTACAACTCTAAACATTCTCTGGCATGAGTGTCACAGCTCGTACATGTATCCCACGCATGTGAGCCACTGAATCAAAATCAAAACAGCTCATATGTTTCAGCAATGACCCTGTAAAAAAACATACTTAATTTCATCTTAGGCCAACAGCTTTACTCACCTCTGCATGCTGGACAATTGAGACTGAAAATAAAACTGACTTCATGACTCACTTTTTTGTATAATTCCACTAAAAAAATATTGCCTCCTGGTAGCACTCACAGAATATTTAAATTTAATTCCAACATGTTTGTTGATCCTTACATATAACATAAATAAATATTATAATGTGTTTATGTCATAAAAAATGCTCATCCTGACATAAATCCTGACTTTTTTTTTTCATGATCCTGATACAAGGACACCATTAAAGGAGACATATTATAACTATTTTTCCACTATTTAAAATAGGTCTATGAGTTCCAGAAAACATGTTTCTGAAGTTGTTTGCTGGAAATAGCTTGTGGGAAACAGTTGTTGCCAACCTGCAAATTTCCCTCTGTTTCAGCCCCTTGCAGATTGTGCTGTTTCTGGTGCTCATTACATATTATATGAGCCACCACTCATGTAGTGACTATTACCAGTATGTGTGAAAGTTACAGACATGGCTGCTGCAATAGTTCAACCATAAAAAAAAAAAATCAGTTATACAAAAAAAAATAAAAAAAATTAAATCATGCAAAAAAACTACAAAAAAAGTAGGTTAACCACACATGTTTCAACAGGAATCTGCTCCCGTAGCGGGGAATCTCCTCAGAACCCGATACTCAGAGAATTCAGCAAGATACTTCTGAATGGTTATTGAAGAAATTACTTAATGTTAGAAGAATATATTTAACTGCTTACCTGGCACTCCGATATCTTCCTGAAACGCCGACTCTAAAGCCTTCCAGCTCGATCTTGCTGACTCAAGGTCTCTAGCACTGCGGAGACCCCGCTCTTTGAGCTCCGTGCTAGTGCACGTCCTCAGTCTTTCCCCGGGTTGGAGTAGCTCAGATCGGCAGCTCGTCTATCGTCTTCTGCCCGGAGTTTAAGTAGCCCTTTGCAGCAGCAGGTCCCCCCCCCCCCTCCCCACCAGCTTCTTACCATAAAAAATTCAGCCAATCTATGGCACTCTTCTGTGGCATATCTCTCGTCTTCTTCCCGGTTTTCAGCAGCTCAGTTCAGCGGCAGATCTCCCGTCTACCCGTCCTTACCGCCAGCATTTTACAGTAAAAAATACAATTCAACCCATGCTCCTGTCCTCTTTGACTGGGACCTGATGAAGTGTTATGAGCTCTTTTGACCAGCCAAAAATGCAGCATTTTGCGTGGAGCTTCAACATGGTGTTTCATACCTTGAATGGTAACTTTTGTTTACTGCTGTACCTGGTGGGTGGAGACAGCGATCTGAGGAGGTGGAGACAACACTATGAGGAGGTGTGGATATTCAAATATTCTGGCTTGTGATGTAGAAAGCCGGACATATTTTAAACAGCTCAATCAGAGACTGAATGCCGGATCAATTAAGAAAACCCTATCTCACTCAAAACAGCATGGATTTTTTTTTGTTTTTTTCAGATTTGTATGCATGTATATGCACCAGAGACACACAATTACACCCAAAATCCCAGGAAAAGTGATTTTTCATAATATGTCTCTGTCTTTAAGAACTGGAGTGCATTAGAAGCGACACACAGAATTTTGTGTTCCACAAAAATGTTTTTCAGTATGCATGTAAAGGTAGGAAAGTGTAATATTTTGGTTGTCTTACCTACTTGTCTTTATTAAAGTTAGATAAATTTGAGAGCATCTGGGAGAAGTTCTCACAGAAATTGCCCCCAAACCTCGATAAACACACACACAGTGGAGATTGATCAGACCTCATTATGCTAGCCACATAACAAAATAATTTCAAAATTGAACAATGCCAAATTGGGAGATTAGATAAAGTTGGAGAAGAGGGGGAAATAAAAAAAAAGGATATTGAACATAAACCTCTATTTTCTGACTGGGGTTCTGGGGTGGGGTAGGCAGGGACTTGAGTAATTTAGAGGATTCATCCATTTTTAAAAGAGATATGATGGAAAGCATGCTTCCTTTGTGAATTTTTCAACTATATCCACTGATTGTAAGAGCAAAGGAAAATGTCAGTCAATCTAAATCGGCACTCATTTCATTTAAAGCCCAAAGATGCAGCATGTGCTTATACCAGAAAAATCAGAAAAAATGTGGTGAATCTTTGTCCTTTCTGTTGGATTTCATTTTTCTTCTTTGACATAGAAAGACAAAAGAAGACAAGAGAGAAGTAAACAGGAGTAGTTTACATTTTACCTACTGCTGGCCAGGAATGTTCACAAGTAATTTTTTTTCCAAGTCCAAGTTCGTCTTTATATTGCCCTGTGATAGACTGGCGACCTGTCAATAATGTACCCCACCTCTCAGCCAATGATTTCTGGAGAAAGACACCAGCCCCAACTGACCCTGGAAGAATAAATATAGAGAGAAGTATTCAGAGATCAAAATCTGTAAAATATGTGTTTTTTGTATTGATTTGAAAATGGATTAGATGTAACATTTCCCATAACAGAAATACAAATAGGCCTTAATTATCTAAGAAAAAAACAGCAACCTATTGATGTTAATGAATCAAATTGCTTTTTTGCCATTCTCTTAATAATGTCTACTCCATTATATATGGCACCAAATAGAATTTGGAGGATTTTCTTCTTACTCTGAACTGAGTAATTTTTTATAGTATTAGAAAACATTTTCTTCTAATCCCATATTTATACAGTAGTAGCAGTTTAAAAGTTCTAATGTTTCCATGATTGGTCCTTGACTGGCCCTTGACTGGTACGTGCCTGATCCGTCAAAGGTCCCTGACAGGTCCGTGGTGGTAATGTAATCCCCCGCTATGACGTCTTCAGTGAGGCCTCGCCCCCAAGGAGCCTGAGTGAAAACCAGCTGCAATGCCTTTTTTGTCCACGGGGAGGAGCAGTGATTTTAATGTTAATGATTTATTGATGTATCAGACTCAGGGTAGCCTATATAAATGTCATTAAAAAATGTTCCCCTATCTGTTCCTCTATGGTTTGCTGGTTTGTATGTAGCCTAAGTTTGAATGTAACTCAGAAACTCAAGGTTCAAATAGCCTACCACTGTAGTCTTATACCCAGATACAGTAGTTTTATAGCATAAGAGTGCTCTGTAATGTGAAACGTATGACAGTACTGTAGGCAATTAGCCTACTTTTTGGGTTTCATAGGGTTAGGGACCCTGGCCAGGTTCGGGCTTAATTTCTATCATTGTCCACGGTCTCAGGACGGGCTTTAGTGGTCAGCTGATCATCTCAGCGCGATCATTTATACTGTAATAAAGTGCTGCAGTGGGCCACTAACATTATTCCGACAATACCTGCATGTGTCACGATGTGGAAGACCCACTCCTCTCAGATCAAAACAGAAAACATGCTTCGACTGCTGCGTTGCGCTCTCACAGAAAATACTGAAGTGTAAATGCACTATTATCCCAAGTTTCAAGTTGCAGAAGTCTCCTGCATTTATATAGCAGCTCCCTGATGGCCACAAGTCAGACAAAATCTCCTGAAATCTAGAGCAACAGTGAGAGCGCACACAGAGACTCACACAGGCCAGACAGACTTTTACGCAACAGAATCAAGTGGTTAAAGCTTCATATAGCTGCAGACAAAAAAAAAAAAAACGTTATAAATCAACATGCCTTGAAATTATTCTTATTCATTTATAATTTTAAGTTTCAGGTAACAGATCCTTTTGACCGGAGTTTCAAACATTTGTCCAGTAAATTGAAAACAGGTGTCAGTTTTTCTAACGCATGGATTCGTAGTCCTGCAGGAAAGTACTATATAGACAAATGAGTCTTTGTAGCTGGGGTAATATTTATAAATTACAGTTTTTTCCCAACCACTTAAAAACCTGATAGTTTTTTGTTTGTTTTTTTAAACAGTTTGGCCACTAGCGCAATTTTCATCCAGTCAGTCTCCAACTTTTAAAGCCAGATTACAGCTCTACTCTGAATCAACGTGTGATTCACAGATGTGATTTACCTGTGACTAATAATGGTCATCTACCATTAATAATAAATGAAACTGTGAAGCTATAACTTTTTTTTCTTCCATTTTTATTTAAACTAGCATATTTCACACAACACAGCAAAAAAAAAAAAAAAAAAAAAAAATCACATTTTGAACGTTTTTTTTAACGGCAATAGCCAAGGCGCTGTGCCTCAGGGTCAGTCTTGCGGGGACTTCTCAGTCTCTCATTTATTTTGTTTCTGACTCTTTGCCAATGGTCCCCAGACAGGTTAGGGAAGCGCTTTAAAACCTGTTGGTGGACCCGCTCCTTTATAATTTGAGGCAGTGGACTTTTTCCATTTGAGCCGCTCCAGTTTGTCATCTTTCCCCAGCTCTTGTACATATTAAATGGAGTAAACTATAAGTATCCTTCGCTGGTCCACATATCCCAAGATTCATTGCGGGCTGAACGGGAGAATTTACTTCCAGCAACACGGCAGACAAAGCGACAGGCGAAGCGAGAGAGGAGCACAGTTTTAGATGTAAGTATATTAAAATCTGGCGGTTCAAAAATGAAAATCTTATAGCGGTTGTGTTGTTTGCCTTTTATTCTTGGCTTAGACATGTATTTTAATATTTTTTTGTAAAGCATCGCTCGTAAACGAGCTTGTATGGTAGTGTAAAAGTTTCTTCATCTTTACGCAGCCACTTTCTGCTTTGGTAAATTAAGTAAAAAGTCAACTCCTCTTAGGAGAAATTATTACCTCTTTACCGAGTAAAAATAGGGGCACGGTGGCTTGGAGGTTGAAGATTAAATCCAGTTACACAGCTTATGCTAGAGGACTCTTATTGAGCCTCATACAACACAGAACCTGTGATCTGCTGTGAAAACTATAGTTCTGCATTCTTAAATCAATATAGTTGTCACGTTCGTCTGGTATTTATTTTCTATCTAATGAGGAAAATTCAGGAGGAGTTGTATCTGCAGGAGAAATTAATCCCTTGTCGGAAAAAAAATTTAGAGAAAAAAAATAAACCTACTGTATGTATATTTGCAAAAGCGCAAATAACATAATTTATGACTGATCACTTTAACAAATATAGATTTCATAAATGTTGTTGTGTTGCTCTTTTTGTAAACTGTGTTTATTGTCTTCTTGTTTAGGATAAGAAGCAGCAAAGGGAGACTGGAGAGGAGAGCAGGGACCGAATGGATGGACTGTTTTTCTTTTTCATTCATGTTTTTGTCACATTTTTTATTTAGGTGTTCGATGATTGTGAATAAATGAATTTCTAAAAATGTTAAATATCATGAAGTCATTTCATTAAAAGTTGTATTAGTGTTTTTAAAGAAGCTTACGTTGAACAGTTTAAAATAACAACATATTGGCATTAGGATAAGTTTTTTGCAGTTATTTATATCTATATAAATGACCTATTTAAGCTTAATTAGAACAAACGGGCAGTGTTGCTGGTTCAGTTGAATACAGATTAATTTCATATTTTCTGGTTGACGAGGGGAACATCATACAGGTTGGTCTGCAGAGAGAGTTTAGGGCAGCTTCGTCATGCTGTCCACTGCATCCATCATCAGGGTTTACAGTCTGCTTAAGTCGACGTGCACAAAAGACAAGTTTTTCCAACCAGAGAGCCCCACAGACCTCCAGCAGCTTCATCTTGAAGCACATCCCAAGAGGCAGCTGTGGAGAAAAGTGTTATGACCTGCAGTTTTGTTAAAACACAATGTTAGTTGTTGTTGCAGTGGTTGTTTACAAAAAACAATTCCGTTTATTTAGGAAGAGCCAATTTGGAATATGCTTGGTAAAAAAAAAAATCATAGATATATAAAATCAAATTAGAAAATGCTGTTTTGATCTAAAAGGCATATATAATTTTAAGCTCACAAAGATTTTTTACAGATAAAATGAATATAAAAAATGTAATATTACAAATTTGTACATTTGATCACTAGTCATTCAATTACAGAAATTATCATAAGAGTAAATGTCTTAAGTATTAACCTGGATTAAATAAAATTATCTTGATATGATCACCTCTCAGCCAGAAATATAAAACATTTGCGCAGACAGTAAAACTTGTTGTTCCTCTAGAGTAAAAAAGGTGAGTAAAATACTGGGAAATATTTCGTGCTTTACCAGCTGGTTTAGCGTGATCGCGGTTGCTAGGAGACAGGACGTTCGGCAAAGTGGGGGCGGGAATTCAACTGAAGGCTAGACCGTCCAAATTCACAGCCGTTAACATCCGGTCTACCGTGTCCACGAAGGACCCAGCCCATGTAGACCGAGTAGACCGGGTCCTTCGAAGGATCCAGCCGCTGGATTCGGACACAGCCTCTGCTTTCTTACTAGATGAAACGTTGACTGTTCATAGGATTGAAAGGATATATCAAAGTCTAAAAATAATTTTGCCGCTATATATATATATGTATATATATATATATATACTTTTGTAAGATTTTAGGAACTTGTAATGTAACGTTGGGCCTAAAAGGCAGAAATTTTCTGAACAGGGCTTACCCATTCACACATATAATAGTCACACAACACTGTCTGGGTAACCTATTGTACTCGCTGATGATCATCCTGAATGCATCCCCCAACTTAACAACACACCATAGACTCCAGATCATTCACACCTCCTAAAGAACATTACCATCTCCAAGCATTCCCCCACCAAGCTTTCGTGACCATCCCTACAGCATGTAACCATGTCTATTCTGTTGTTATTGTGAGTTGTTATATGATTATATTAATATATAATATACACAACAACGTAATTAAGAATTTATTATAAAATATATAAATTGATAAATATGATAAATACGCTATTACGTTGTTTTTGCGTTGTGTATCTCATTACCATCTTCAAGCATCCCCCCACCAAGCTTTGCTCCCCATCGCTACAGCATGTAACCAGGTCTATTCTGGTGTTGCAAACATTCTGTGGTGAGCCGAATAGTCATGTGATTGCATAAATATTATAAATAGGCTATTACGTTGTTTTGCGTTGTGGAACTCTGTCATTTTCATCCAACAACAATAACATAAAAAACCACGAGTTTATCACAAAATTAAAGGAAAGTACATTAGGTTTAAAAAGAAGATATACTTTAGGTTCATAGAAATAAATCAAATTGTTTACAAATATAACGTTTAAGGCTACTTGTTATAATATTTTACAGAACTCATTTGGTGAAGTTTGGCCTGTGTTAGGAGAACTTAAGTTTATGGAGCCTATGATAAACTTTGACAATAGAAGAAGCAGGTTAATTACAAAAAAGTGAGCAGTTTGTGTTGTTACATCCAAAATGGTTTGCGCAACCAGCTCTGCTTTTTCTGCAGTGGACGTGCATACTGATAATAACATCATGTCGATGAGAATTCTGTGAGAGAAGCGCCATCTCCTGGTCATACTCTGTATTTCAATTAATGGGTGGAGTTGCAGTAAAACTTTGACACTCCCACGAGAAAGAGGGAGGCCACTCCGGCCACTGGGATTTGGAGGGAACTCTGCTGTTAATGGGCTGGAAAGGGCACGCCTTTCGTCCGGCGTTTACTCTGAATGAGAACTTTTAAACTGCTACTACTGTAGAATTTGTTCTTAATTACAAATAGTAAATGTGTTAAAATTTAACATATAAAGTAGAATATAATAAACAGGGCATAGTTAATATGTAAATTTAGGTGTTAAACCTTTGAATAAACAGAACAGGATATGCTTTTATTTTGATATTTCCAGCTGGAAGTGTCCTTGTAATGTTGCAGCTAACAAAGCAACTCGACCCTGAATCAACTATTTTTGCTAATAAACTTCATAAATGAGTGTCAAATAGTGCTGTCTACATGCCTGGACATCATTTTTGGTATTTTAGCACATTTTATAAAAAATATGAATTTCTACCATAAAATGTCAGTTTAACTCTACTGCACCTGAATTTGAATAGTGCATTGCTAGTTGGGAGGGGGTGATCACTGCTCCGTACATCGCTACAGGTCAATCAGATCACATACCACCTGACTCACAAACAGTTATCTCCCCTTGGGCCATAAGAACTGCTAACACCACTATATCCCACATCACGAATATCTTTATCAATCAATCTAAACTATAATTACACAATTCACTTTGTTTTAATGATCCTGCTCACTGATCATTGTATTTTTTCTTACTTTTTTTTAGCTTGTTAATTTATGTTTTGATATTCTTTATTCAGATTTTATGTATTGAAAGTGTCCTGCACTTTTGCTGGAGATCTACAAGCAATTCAATTGCTCATGCAATTATACTAAAAGTTGATTCTATTCTATTAAATTCTATTCTAATACTTATATGGTGAATGGCATTTGTCGGAAGACATGCACATAGATAAATAATATGTTGATGGCAAAAATATTGCTGATTGGGCCACTGATTGTCTGCTATCTTTTTTGTAGTTGCTGTTTTATTACCAAATGGTTAAACTGGAATAAAAAGTTTGACCAGAATTTATTTTCTTTAAGTATAACTCAAAAACATTTGTATATTTTTTTTAAAACTCTTAACCAGTTTAAAAAATTTGCTGAATTGACATCTACTTGCCAGATGTCTATTTAGAACTGACTGAATGAGCTCTATGCCTTCCTCTTCCAAAAACAGTAAAGAAACCAACTCTTAACAAAGCAAATTAAATTGATTGGTTGAAAATCCAAGCCTATAAGCAATACAAATAAAGTGATCGATACCTTATTGAATTTCTGCAAACATATCCCTATAAATGTTACATTGTCGATTTTTTTTCTTGCTGCTCTGATTTACTATTATTTAATCAAAATTGGGGGCATTCCTGGACCTTATTCACTGGGGCACGTGCCGTAGTTAAATTATCTAGTGCCCCAGTAATATTATAGCACTGCTCTCACTGGAAATGGCATTCATGAGCGCATCTCCGTGCCTGCATAACTCAAGCTGTCACTTACCAGCCAAAAAGGAAAAAGGAAAGGGTCACAATAGGCAATCAGGAAATAGCACCTCTGTAGCTGGGTAAGATTGAACGCAACAACCAATGAAAATCCTCACATGATTTTTGCAAAAGTTTCGTTTTGCCCACACAGTACATGGTGGAAACTCTTCTGGAGCTCGTCACATCACTTTGAGCACAGAGTGAGTTGTTCCCTGTTTTAATGTTACAACAAATTCACAACTTGTTTGACAGAAAAAATGACAAGTTGATCGCTGTTAGAGAATGTTGCCCACATAATTAGCATCTGTTTTTCAATGCTTAGCATCATTGCCGCTCAAATTTAGCAGTTTATTTAAGTTTACCAGCCTGTGCTGTCTCTCTCACACACGCACTCACACTATGCATAGGCTGCATGCACACATGCGGACAATTAAGGATTTATACGTATACTGTAGAGAGAGTCCTGTAAAAGTAGCTTATACTGTTTGTGAAGCTGTCCTACTGTAAAACTAAACATAGCCTTCTGATTAACTATTCAGAGATGGAAATCAGAAAATTGTTCCTGAACAGAAGCAGAGGGAGAGGAACAGAGAGGAGAGATGATGAGGACAAAGGAGGTATGATAGTTGTTCACATTAACAGTAACATAAACATTTATGCTGGTAAGAGCCAGTGCTGGGATTTGATCAATGGTTTAACGGAAAATATAAATAAGTTTGTTGCATTTGCAAATGTAGCCTGTAATATTCTACACACAGTCAGAATGTCTTATAGGCGATAATTTGCCTATAATGTAGCCTATAATAATCTATACAAAGTCAGAGTAGCCTATAGGTGATAATTTGCCTATAATGTAGCCTAAAATAGTAAGATAATTTTTGCTTTTGTTTTTTAGTTACTTTGCTTTCATGAACTACTTATTTTAAACTTGGACTGAGGTTTGGGTAGTAAAGAATCTGACTCTTTCTAATCTTAAATGGTTGCAGTGAGAGGATTTTGTTTGTAAATCTTTGAGATGTGCATGTGCAAATACATATCATTATACTGTATCCATGAATCTATCTTTTTATCTTTACCAGTGGTTTAATATAGCCTACAGTATGACAGTGACAATAATGATTTTGAAGCTTGTACCCTTAGGCTAGCCATTTATTTCATTTTGCAAACACATTTTTTTATTTATTTTTCTTTCTGTAATGGGAGTCAAGGGCCTGTGCCCCAAATAAAGCTCTAGGTCTAGAATTGCCCCTGATTAAAATCTCCCAAAAGTATAAAAAGTGTATTTGTCTTCTAAGTAATATTTTGGGAAGACAGAATTTTGAGGAAACACAAACTTACCTTACTGGTAAACCCTACATATCATTTTGCATCCCTGTATCAGTAGAACTGCATACACACACCAATAAAAAAAAACATAATTATGACCATTGCCAAATAAGGAGGGCAAAACTATTCAAATGTAAATCCTGATGTTAACCTGTTATTTTTTGTTTCTTGGATGGTAGGCTTCTGCAGCAGCTAATAGTATTCTGAGAAGGTAATATATTAATTTGATTCAGGTGTGATGGAGCAGGGAAAAATCAAAAAAAATGAAGGACATTGGGTCATGAGGACCAAGATTGAAAGGCCCTGGTTTAAAGGGTTTAATTACTTTTTCTAAGGCTGATGGTTAGGGAATGTGATGTGACTGGTTCACACCCACCAGTGATGCTGCAGTGGTGTGACTACAATGTAAATTTGAAAATACAGTGGTCTTTTAAAACAGTAATCTATCAAAAAAATAAACATTCAGTGTATTGCAAAGAATTATTTTAAACAATATTGTTTTATCATTAGCTGATGTAATGCTAAATCCTTGAGCAAAGTTATGGGTTTAACATTTAAGATTCTGATAAGCACTTTGCTTAAACATAAAAATTAAAAAGTTTATATTTAATTTAAGGTATATGTTTACTATTGAAAGTTTAGGATATTCTCTTTACTATTTATGTTCTCTCTAAACAGATGAGGGTATATGAATAACAAATTTGAACAATTTAGAAGGAGACACAGGCTTCTCATAACATGAAACACACATTAATGCCTGGCAAATTATTTGCTAAAAACGTTTATTTTCTGAGTTTGACATCATTTTCTGTATCTGTTTTCTGTTTTTTCTGTATCAAGTGTATATAATGTCAAATAATATAATCAATAGCGCTGTAACACTTTATTGGGGTCATTAAAAGGAGGTAGAGGGTGGAGCTGGGGGTGGGGTCACCTGTCAATCAATCAATCAATTAATCAATCAATCAATCAGTCTTTTTCCAAAGTGGAATACAGTTATTCACAGTAGTAAAAATGACAAGCTGTCAGAAACTTTGCAAATAATAAACTAGCACATTTAACAAAATTAAATAAATATGATGAAACGCTTTGAAAAAGCCATCTGGAATTAATGTTTTTAAACTTTAGATTTAAACAAAATCAACTCGGTGATGCTACAGAACTCAAAGGAGAGTGAATTCCACAATTTCGATCATGCAACAGCGAAGCGGTGTTTATCCCATGGATTCTGAGGATGACATTTTTTTCAGGTTGCCAGTATATTAAGGAAATATACAATTAAAATTACATTTCACTGAACACTTTAGCATGCTTTTCATTCACATATGTTCCACAGCTTCTATACTTTGACAGATTCTTGTTGACTTTAACCCACATATGTGCACAACTTTGTCAAATTGTTGCCTTCCTTAACAACCTTTGTTTGTTCTGTTCCAGTTAATTAAAGAACCTTTCAGTTTTCACTACCTGCATGCCTGCCGCCTTAGCCTTCGATTAACCTTCAAACATGCACTGTGATGCAAAAAGGCTGATTGAGGTCTGAGACCTAATTATAAGTTATTTGAGAGTTCACATTTCTTTCAGTGCCTGAAACTTCACAGCCTACTCCTTCTTTTCTAATCTTGCTTGTGATGTTGACGAAAGTGTTTTATCTTTTAGTTTGTGCGTCAGCTTATCCTCTGCTGACTTAATTTCCAATTGGAGCACCCGAGATGCACAGTTGGGGAGAGGGGTTGGCACAATAATTCTCAAACAATCAAAGGTCAAATCTGTACATATTGTTAAACGACTGACAAGACAGTTCTCACTTTCACCACTTTTTTAGTTTATGTATCTAAAGAGGTTACATACAGTCCGTTGGAAAAACATTAAAAATGTTTAATCATCTTCACATCTTGTCACACAACAACCATGCAAATGTTTTGGGGTTTTCTGTTCCTGCAATTTTATGTGAAAATCAAACACAAAGTTGCACAAAACTAATTGAAAATGATACACGGTTAAACTTAATAGGTTATGAATAGTTTTCCATGACAGTGGTAAACTTAAAAGGCTGAAAATGGTCTTTCTCACATCTCTTGGTAAATGGTGGAATTAATAAACTATACTCTACAGAAAGGTGAAGAAACAGATTTTTCAAATCAATTCCATTTGTTTATCTTCAGGCACATTTCCTTTTGATCTTTGTGCAATCGTTTTTTTCCACAATTCCACAAAACTACAGTAGAACACAAAAATAAACATAAATACAAACAGATGAAGTACAGGATTGTTAGAAGAAGAGTATTAAATTTAATATTTGCAATATACATTCAAAACCTCATTATTTATTTAGTGGATTATCAGATCTGTGTCTCTGCAAGGGGCACAGTAAGTGTGGTTTGAAGAGGACAACATGGGAACTGGTATAAAAAAAATCAAAAAGAGAAGAGAAAAGTGATGAAATGAGGCTGACACACTATAGTTTTGGTTGACTGAGTGAGAAGAAAGGAGGGTTAGAGCTGGAGTACAAAGACACAGGTAGACAAGGGGCCGTTATCTGTGGGAAGAATGTGGGCTTGAACACACATGCACACATTCAGAGACAAACGGATAGCATATGGGCAGCAGGTAGGTTTTTGGAATTACTTCCCGAAACCTGCCCACTAATCCAGCATAAACCATCTTTTTTTATTAAGCTAAGGAAATCACATTTATTCCTATTGTAGTCTTCCCTACTTCTCTTCAACACTTTGGTTATTGTTGTGTGTGCCTTTGTGAATGTGTGGGATTACCACGACTGGAACAATCACCAAGAGGGTAATTCATCAGCTGTCAGTCCTGCTGTGAAGTTTTAATTAATTACATAGAGGAAGACAAGGTCAGTGCTGCACGTTGTAGTGGACAACTAGTCTAGCATCTCCACGGGGAATCAATAAGGCTTTACACACGCCTGTAGACACCTATACAGGGAGTTATTAAAGAAGTGGGACTGTGCCTATTGTGTCTCCAGCAGACTTGGCAGAGGAAATAGATGTAAAGGATGTCAGCATGTTTTAAGTTCACAGTAGGGTGGTTGGTGAATGGGATTTAATGGAGTTAATGGATCTAAGATGGTAGGCTGTGTTGAAAAAGAATCAGACAAGTGAAGCAGAGGAACAATAGGTGGGTTAATGTAGAAAGTGACAAAGATTTCCCCTTCAGTTTGAGGACACTGTTTGCGATCACACTGCTTTTACCTGCACTATAGGCTCTTTTGAGCCCACAGTGGTCTCCCTAAAATGGTTGCTCATATGGTATGCAATTTCAAAGGACAAATTGTTGACATTTCTCAAGAACACTACTGGTCTCCTAATCAGTCATCCTAGGAGAGTGATTAAGAGAAAATGGAGTACCACTTGAGGTGAGCTTGCAGGAACTTTATTATGAAGTGCAAAGGTATGAAAACACTTGAGACACTGTTTAGTGGCAAGCATAGCAAATACTTACAAGAAGGATAGAGCGGGGGGGTGCAGTAGCAGGTTTGAAGGGGGCTATGCATTATTCATCGTGGTAAAGCACACAGCTCATTGATTTAATGGAAATACGATTCTTATCTTTAGATCTCTGAAAACAAAGGCATTATTTCTCGGCATATGTCACTGTCTGATTGGATAATCCTCTGACTGACAGGCAGAGACAGTAAAGTCATATGTATAGAGTTTGGGTGTATAACCCCATAGTTACCTTTGATAAATTGGCTGCTTCATTGTCAATTATTCTAGAGGGCTTATAAAATATTGTTTGTTGTGTTTAACACCAGAATATTCCCTTTTTTTTTTTTTACATAAATCCCTGTCCATCGTGCAATTTATAACACCAAGTGAAGCAATGAGTTTGTTGGTTAATTATATATTTTTAAATAATTAATAAATCAATTGTAAATACATATATTAAAAATAAATAAATAAATAAAATTTCAAAATTAAAGAAATTTGGAATTGTATTAATTGTACTCTTGGAAAATCCCCCTTATTACTGAATCAAACCCCTTCAGGAAAACCACAATACACTTATGTGACTGCACTTTTATGTGCAATTTTTTTGTTTGTTATTATTATTATTTTTAATCAAGCTTGGATTTCACGCACAGCTTTGAGGTTACAACTATCTATAGTACATGATGTTGTTTAGTTGACCCTGAGTTTGCTAGAGAAAACCTAATTTCCCATCAACTACAGTCGTTTCCTCTGTCTGATTTATTTTTTGGTATATTGTCACACTTAAATGTTTCAGATAATCAAACTAATTTAAAAAAATGTAAAAAGGATTAAGTAAAAAATAAATTTTGTTTTTTAAATGAGAGATTTTATTATCAAGGGGAGACAAAAAATCCAAACAGTTTCTTCAAATTTAACAGCTGTACTAAAGTGAAGCAAATCCACCGTTCCACCACAACCCAAAGGTACTCTAATGCATTGAAATCTTTTGAATATAATGGCCATGAGAATACATCATCATACTTACATATTTAAGAAAGAAATGTGAGAATATTTGAGACTGGGGCATTTTCCCTCTGCTACAAGGTAGTAGAATATAGGTAGACTTGAGTTGGGTCAAAAGAGGATGAACATAGACACAATATCTAGGCCACGTGTTGGTTTTATACAACTCTTGACAATGCTTGATATTTGTACTAAAGAACCAAAAATATGTTAAGACAACATAGCACCACTGCAATCAGCCTAAACCAATGATATAATACAGGCTGGATTAATATTTTTATGTTACTTACACCATTTTCTGACTCTACTATATGAATGTCATTTAAAACCAAGACACTTTGGAAGAGAACATGTTTTTTCTCTCTATATGTTAATTGTAGCTTTAATTTGTTGTTCTTAACTAAAATAAATGGCACCCAGTGTGGTCTTCTGCCTTCTATTCTATGATTTAGTACAGGCATACTGGTTAGTTTTATTACCTACAAATTGAATGCTGTGATCGTCTTACAAAACCCTTTTCTTGCCTTTTGTCTCTTGCTGAAATTATTAGTAGACCATGTGCCCACTTTTCAGTAATCTTTTAAAATGCTCTCAAGTCACCTCTCTATTGAGATAGATTTTAAAAACATGTCACCGTCATAGGATTTTGTCTTGTATTGTGCTGCTTTGTGGCCCTGCTTTCTATCTTTTCTGTTTGTTTTTTACAGCTGTTTCTGTTTAGCCTTTTTAAGATTATTCTGGTTTTCTTATTGATTTCATGCTATTTTGTTCCACTTATTCTACTGCATGGTTTGTTACAGTTATTCTTCCTTTTTGATCCCCCCCCCCCCCTCCCCACACACACACACACACACACTCATGGCCTACAGAAATATGCTTATGACTCTGCTTTTCCTGTGTTGCACATATTCCCAGGGGAATGGAGACCACATTTCTTCTTTATTTTTGAAATGGTGAGTAATATGTCAGGTCACAGGGTTTCAGCTGTCATTTTTGCAACTCTATATTTTCATTTTTTGAGTTCATTTGCAATACACAAAGCTTTCACCTATCCCTTTCTCTGTCTGTTTGCATTTTGGATTAGTGTTCATGAATTTGACACTGCAACTTACTTTAAGTTGTAAACTGAAATGCAATATTATTTATCTTACTTGCCTGCCTCCTGTAATCCAGGTCTGTGTCTATACACAAACATTTTGACACAAGTTTAAAATTTTAAAACTACTTGTATGTATGGAATGATTGAGCTTTTTATGTCACTTAGGTAAACCTATCCTTAAGGCCTTTCAGCACTGCAATGGCTTGAAATGAATGTGTCTCCGGCAATAAATATTTATGCAAAATATTGTATGTCATTTATCTTTTGCTATTTACCTTTTAAAAATTCTGATTTTTATGTCTTAAAATATAACAGAATCATAAATATCTACATATATCCTGAAATCTCAACTGAAAGAGAACCATATATTATCGATAAAATCCAAGAAATAAAACAGCTACAGCAACTGGGTTGTAAAAATACATCTTTTAATTCAGTTTAAGCATTACACGTTTTTGTTTTTTTTCGGGGTGCAGTGCTTAGCACTGTTGCCTTGCAACAAGAGGGGTGTGGGTTCGTATCCCATTCCAGGGTCTTTCTGCATGGAGTTTGCATGTTCTCCCCGTGCATGCTGTCGTGATTCATATTTTTTGGGGCTACTTTATTTAAAAGTCTCGTATTGAATATGTTTATATAATCTTTAGTTAGTATTCAGAAAGTAAAAGTCTGTTTTAATTAGCTTGCATGATAGTAAAGAAATGTTTTGTCAAGTATTGTTTATGGGGGTAAGCTTTTAAGTCGTAAAACTCTAGGCTAAGTTTATTGCATGTTGTAAAAGTGGGATGCGGAGATAAGAAACAGAGTAGGGAGTAGACAGTCATAAACAGACCGGACGGTTACAGCGATAACTCAGGAAACCTTGAGAATAAACGTTTGGTGTAATAAAATCTAGGGGGAGGAGAATAGACATGTGACTACGTTCTTTGTTCTTCTTTAATAAAAATGGTACACCCCTGTATACGACGGTTCAGTTCAGTTCAACTCAGTTCTGACTGTTCCCCATCTGCAGATGTGTATGAGTGTGAAACAGAAATTCTGTGTCTGTGCATTATTTCTCTCTCTGTCTCTCAGCTCTGACTTTATTTTGGAAAACTCCCGCCGGGGTAAATGTTGGCGCCCCTACACTCTCCGGAAGCGAGTGCCGATCGCATGGTAACTAGGAGCCAACAATGCATAGATTCCCTCCGGGTACTCCGGCTTCCTCTCACAGTCCAAAAACATGACTGTCAGGTTAATTGATCTATTTAAATTGTCCTTAGGCGTGAGTGTGTGCATGCATGGTTTTTTGTCCTGTCTGTCTCTATGTGGCCCTGCGATGACCTCGCCCATTGACAGCTGGAGCTTTTTAGTGATTACGATATTTAATCCTTTAGCTAATCTCATATTCTCCAGATAGGTTGTAGAGATATCAATCAGGTGAAGACTGCAAATATAGTTTGCCAGTATTATATACATATCATAACGCAGTGAAACTGGATGGTTTTTTTTCCCCAAATGAATGAGAAGGCAACATGAAACCAACAACACAAAAAAACAAAAACACCCAACAACAAAAAAAAACACACCAAAAAACAAACAACAAAAACCAAACAAACCAAAAACAAACCACAACACAAAACACAAACACAAAGAAACACCATTAGCACCTTGGCGATATCATAATGCTGAGTTTACTGTCCTTCAAATGAGTAAATCATTTTAGGGGATGTTAATGTAACAAATAACCAGTTTTAAGTATCTGTCTTCTTGGCAGTGATGCCAGTAATGCATTTCTTAGTAACAAATTACTTCTAATATGACCACTTTTTCAATAATGACTAATCTAACGCATTACTATTTTCATACACGTAATCAGATGAAATTCCTTGCTCAAACCACTGTGTGTAACTATTTTTGTAATTATCTCAAGTAAAAAGATATATTTGGTACATGGCAGCAAAAGCAAGAGGAAAACAAGCAACAGTAGCGTTAAATATGGTCTTACATATCTTCAGTAACACTGCTGCCTTTTTTTTCTGTCATAATCCGAAACAGCTGATTATCTCATTTACGGTTGTGATGTTCGTTTTGATCTGAGTCAAGGCTAAGTTCTGTACTCTGTAACTGCCCCCTAGTCTAACTCTCCAGTTGTACGTACAGTGAGCAAACAAGTACGTCTACAAGATGCAGCTTGTTGCTTCATAGCAGCTGGTGTCAATGTTAGGTCAAAGAGAAAGTATATTTCTGGCCTTACTGTTAAAATGCACTTCCACTAAAGTGAATATTGGCAAAACTGATTATTGTTTCTACAGTATGTTGAGAGGGAGGCAAGGCGTGTTATTGGCAGCTGTTGAAAGTAACTAATAAAGTATTTGTAATCTAACTTAATTACTTTTAAAATAAAGTGATCTGTAAAGTGACTAAGTTACTTTTGGAAGGAGTAATTAGTTGTCAGTAATCATTTTACTTTTCAAAGTAACTGTGGCAGCAGATGAAAAGGGAGTTCATGGGTCAGGATCGTCTGTGTTTAAATGGACACAAAAGTGATCGGATAAAAAGCCTGATCAGAATAGAAATGCTTCATGTAACCATGCCATTTGGAATACTACGACCTGATCACTCTCATTCGGATGAACATTTAATTCTGGTTGAGACAGGTTGGTTATGTTGATAATTATCCGATTGCGGTGCATGTAAACCCTTACTCCGAAAGGCATTCAGGTTAGAATTTTATTAATATAACATAACAATAAAGGCTTGTAGATGTAAAACCTTGACCAGAAAGAACAAAAGTCACCCGCAGTTTATATGCACATGTATGCTAACTGTATACAGCATATATGCACAAATATGTTAATAGATATGCCTCATAGTTGTGGATATATACCACATATAGACCAATTTGAGGTGCATATATGTGCATATAGATCATATATTTCTTCAGAATTACTTCTATATATCTACATATAAGTCCTATATGTAGCCTATGTACTTAATAGATATGTCTTCTTTATAGCTCATAGCAGGAACTTGTCATTTATCTCATTTTGGCAATGGTCATACATGGTGCCTACCTCATTTTTTATTATTAAGGTAAGAACTGCATATTTATCTGAAGTCCATAAAAAAAGAAAAACAAAAAGAAATCATGCAATAACTTCTGTATGTGCAGACACGTGAAATTGGTATCAGTGGACTACTTAAGTGCTGCCTATATCATTCACATGTGGCAGATGCACAAACTTTGTGTTACATCATAGTTGGTATGGCGGCAAACCGATTTGGAGTAAACATTTGTCCTTGGCTGTGTCCACAATTTTTTCAGGAAAATATTGTTAAGAGGTGTGACAGTGTGGAGGTCTTGTCCTTAGAAAGCTTGGTTTAAGCTTTACACATGTACATTCCGCACGGAAATGAGAAGTGCGGAACTGGCTGAGACGCCTTCTAGCAGCACTGATTCTTTTTATGGCTTGTCCCTGCTGAGAGCCAATATTCTTGAAGACTTTAGGGGGCGGCATAGGGCTCTACTGCATGCATACAACACTACACCATAGTAGAAGTAGAAATCACTGTTTACAAGACGGCGATACCTGTGAGCTTAAACAAAGGGGAAAAACTTTTATGCTGTTTACGATTGTTAGGAAAAAAGACAAAGAAAGGAGATGGTCCACACATCCATTAAATCACAGTTGATCACAGTGATCTCTACTCGCTTAATCATAAAGATGTCTGTATTTATGAACCTCCGCTAGTAGGAGCTCTTGCTAGTCTGCCATGTTTTTCCGCACGGGACAGTGTGTGTAATTAGAAAATTTCCTAGGTGCGCGGTGCGTAAATTTGGGTCTACCGGGGGGCCCGCGCAGAGAGGCGTGGTTGCTGAAATGACGTAATTTGACCGCATGGAGCCATGCGGATCTCACGGATGCATCAAGCATAAGGCAAGCTTAATTCCGATCAATTATCAATCCTGTGTTGTCCCTTTGGCTGACTGGTTAGTATGCATGAATCTAATCTCTGTCCATTCTCCTAATCAGAATTATGATCAGATTAAAGACATGTTGCACATGTAAATGCAGCTATTGCGAGTTTAAGTGTAAAGTACACCAAAATTAAGAATAAAACAATTTCTCCAGAAGAAATGTAAAATTCTGGAATGGTTGAGATAAACCCAAAGATAAATATGGTCAAAAAATGTATATTGTCACCTGAAGAAAATGTAGTCCAAAGATTTAATTTATCTTTAGATATAAATGTATGGTATTGTAGGACCCTGTGTGTTTGGCAGCAGAAGAATACATGCTTTTCCTACAATAAAATAATATTATATGTAAAATAATGTGTACATAGTGGAGGAGATCAAGGTTAGCAGAGGCCTGAAGAAGAATCCAGAACAAACCCTTCTGCAAGCAGAGTCATGAGGTGATAAAAAAGAAGGCTGAAAAAGGGACATCGAGGCATTTGTCTGCTACTCATTCCTTTGGAGAAGTCAAAAGGCCAATGGCCATTCATTTATTTTGCTTGACTTGTTTTTATACTATTTTTATTGGAGCTTTAGTTTATATGACATTCACAAAATACATATATTCATATTCTCTAGTTTGTTTATTTTTATTATTATTATTATGTCCACCAGATTGGATAAAAAAAAAGAATCAGGTAGTCCCACATGGAAAAAATCTATATAAACATATAGGTTTTAATACCTCTTTTGATACAGGCTTTGACTATATGTAACATATATAAAATTGTCCATTTCCTTTATTATACATACTTATATGTACCTATATTATTAGACCCCTCGCTGATTTTGTAAGTTTGTCCAATGACAAAGAAATGAAAAGTCTCAGAACAGTAGCATTTTAATGGTACGTTTATTTTAACAGTGACAGCGCATCAAAAGGAACATTGAAAAAATAACTTAAAAAAAAGATAAAAACTGATTTGCATTTCATTGACTGAATAAGTATTTGAGCCCATACCAATCATTAAGAGTTCTGGCTCCGACAGAGTGGTTAGACACTCCTATTAAGTTAGTCACCCTCATTATAGACACCTGTCTTAACTAGTCACCTGTATAAAAGTCACCTCTCTACAGAATCAATCAGTCAAACAGACTCCAAACTCTCCAACATGGGGAAGACCAAAAAGCTGTACGAGGATGTCAGAGACAAAATTGTAGACCTGGAATAGGCTAAAAAACCATTAGCAAGAAGCTGGGAGAGAAGGTAACAACTGTTGGTGCAATTGTGCGAAAATGGAACGAGAACAAAATGACCATCAATCGACCTTGATCTGGGGCTCCACACAAGATCTCACCTCGTGGGGTGTCAATGATTCTGAGAAAGGTGAGAAATCATCCTAGAACTACAAGGGGAGGAGTTAGTTAATGACCTCAAAGTAGCTGGGACCACATTAACCAAGAAAACCATTGGAAACACATTATAGGATTGAAATCCTGTAGAGCTCGCAAGGTCCCCCTGCTCAAGAAGGCATATGTGTGGGCCGTCTGATGTTTGCCAATTAAAGAATTGAAGTGCTGTGGTCAGATGAGACTGGTGTTATATGATACTGTTCTGAGAATGGATGAACTTACAAAATCATCCATCCATCCAATTTCTGAACCGCTTAATCCTCAAGGGGTCGCGGGGGGGCTGGTGCCTATCTCCAGCTGTCAACGGGCGGGGGGCAGGGTACACCCTGGACGGACGAACCCACAACCTTCTTGCTGCAAGGCAACAGTGCTAACCACTGCACCACCGTGCAGCCCCCTTACAAAATCAGTGAGGCGTCAAACAATTATTTTCCACAATGTATATGTCACATATATTCAAAACCTATACCACAGGGACAACACTATATTCATGATCTAACAACTCCACATAGTCTTACACTTCTATAAAAATATTTTCCTTAAAAATTCTGGACACAGTCAAGGGCAGTCGAGAGGGTGACATTGCCATGTTTACTCGAAATCGCTTTGCCGCCATACAATCTATGATACAACCCAACGGTCGGCATCATGGCCGCATGTGGATGATGTTCGCAACACCTGAGTAGTCCATTGTTTCTTAAAATGTTTGGAATAAAGTCAGCAATACACGAAAAGGAAAACAGCTTTAAGGGTGACAATCCTATCTCTAGCCATAGTTAATTTCCCAAACATAACAATTACATGTGATACCAATTTCACATGTTTTATTGCATGTTTTTTTTTTTCCTCTAATGGACTTCAGACACATATATAGTTATTATCTTGATATTATAGATATGAGCTAGGCATTGTATGACCATTGCCAAAGTGAGATAAATGACCAGAACCTGCCATGAACTATAGGAGACATATCTAATAAGTATGTATAGGGTTTATACTGTATGTGGATATAAAGAAGCAATACCAGAGACATATATAGCCAGTATATTAATTTGGCCTATATGGGGCATATATAGGCATATAAGTTCCATATATGCACATATAGCCTCATATAGGTTCTATCCATGTGGGATAAAAGTTAAATAAGGAGGTGAATGTCTCATTTCAATATGGGGGGATGGAGACCCCTCTTTCAAATTCTTACATAATTTTTAGATTAGAATAGATAGATTTTTTTGTGTGTACACTGACAAAGTTATGTAACTTTCCAATGGAACTTGCTAGAAACTTTTCTTTGGTCACATCTATGACAATGAGCAGTTTTTTTCCTAATTTTCCCCTGTAAGATATTAGCAAAGTTGTGTTTATTCCGATTTAACTTCGTTTCGACTTTTGAATCACAGCTGGAGGTTTCTAATACTAATTGCATCAATCACCTTACTGATCTCTGGCTACAGAAATTGGTCAGACTGTGCCTGTGTCAGTGCTAATTCAAAGACATGCTGCAACTTTCCTCTGCACCCCTAGGGAGGCTTCCCTCAGAGTTTCTACACCCTTGTCTTACATGCAGATAAAAACCTACATATCACAGCATGGCAGAAGTGAGTATGTTTCTCTATGCTTTCTGTGCGAGTAAACATTCTGGACTATTTAGACAGTTCAGGGATTCTTTTTTTAATATTAAAACATATATGTATATGGTTCTTTCCATCATAAAGTTTTAATATACATTATGTAATAGCAGGTATTAATCTGAGAATTAATCAACAGAACCTGTTGGATGTTTGGATATGGGGGGCTCAGTTAGGCAGAGAATAAAATAAAGCTAAAAGCCAGGGGGTGTTGCCCAAGTATCCATCTATTTATTGCAGACAGGAACACACACACACACACACACACACACACACACATCACAAAGCGAGCTACACTTTATTTTATCCATACACAAACACGCATGATGGCAAACACTCACACTGGCTCACTGATGCGAATAAAACCTGTTTCTAAACCTCAGAGGAGTAAATTTTAACCCCCTCAACCCTGCAGGGTAAAAACCAGAGAAACCTATCCTTTCTTCTGTTTACATCACCCTTAGGCTTTCATGAAATCAGGTTTAAACCTTCCGCAACAAAACAGATTTAACTGTGATTCGAATATCCCTTTTTACTGTGGTTATCTAAAACACTTAATTTCACTTAATAACTCTTGATTTTTCAAAGGGTTCGTCCTCTGGTGTATGAAGGCTCTGAAGTCCACTGACTTCTAAATGTAGTCTTAAAAGGTGAAAAATACATCAGGAGAGGAACTAATGGTCTCCAGATATATAACTGAGATGCACAAAAATAGCTGAAATAATTTCAATAGATGTCAGGATGCAGAGTGGAAAAGATTTGTATCATATTTAATGGCATTTAGGAAGACAGACATTGACATCTCAATACATTTTTTTTTTAGCTTTAAAGAACAAAACAAGTAAATTCAATTGCACAACAATACTGGCTCCTTAACAATTCCTGATGTCAGTGGGGTTTCATTTACTACTTTGTGGCAGTCTCATCTGCTGCCCTTACATTTTAGACAGGAATATGTGAGTGTCAGTTTTACATTAGAAAGGTGTGTTTTCGCATTCGATTAAAAATGCTGTCTGGTTTCTTGCAAAGATATACACCCATGATATTGAAAACTCCTGATTTTTCCCCCCACTCAGCATGCCAATAGTAAAGTAGCTAATATTTTAGTAGATTTCTTTTTTACTATTTCAGAAGTGCTGAAGACATTAAATGGATAGTTTGCATTTTTAGCCATGAAGTTATATGCCATTCTTACCAGTAGAATAGTGCATACACATTAACCCAAATTATATCACTTCAGGATGAATTGGTGTTGTCCCTACTTTGCATGTCTTCACTTTCCTTTGTTTCCCATCTTGTCTAATCTCTTATTTCATTGGGAGCAGATGTTGAGGTCCACTCAACAGATAAACAGCATCTCTCATCTGGGCAGGGAAGAGTCTAAATCAGAGCCTTCCCTGTCACTTTGAATGTTCTGTATCATGCTTTATCTAGGTTGTCAAAGGGAGACACAGTTGTCTTTCCAGCAGAGCTTATTAAAAGCGACAACCTCAGAAAGAAGAGAAACCTTCTCTGAGCAGACGCTCAACTAGCTGTTTCGTCATACGTGAGGTGCAGATTCTCTTTAAAAGGAATGAATAAACACGAACAATTTGTACTAAACCCAACATACAAGTGATTTATTTTAAAAAAAATTATATCTGCAACACAAAATTATATAAATGCAGAGTATTACATAGATAACGTATATTTGTTCTTTATAAACTTATCATTATGGCATGGGAAACTACACAGGGCACCACACAGTTACTTGAAGTCAGCTTTAAAACATTAGAATTTGAACAAAAAAGTTTTTTCAGTTAATTTTATTTTTTTCCAAGTATGAATCTATTTCTTATTTCCCTCTCTTCAACCAAAAAAGAAACATATAAAAGGGATCTCTAAAGACCTAATCTGAGCTAGTTTCTGTATTAATTTGCAGGTATTTTATTTTTGTTTGTTTTGACAAATCCCTTGAGCCAGTGAAAAGCTTTTAGACAAACATTGGATTTGGTATAGGTGTTAATCTGATAAGTAATTATGTAATGTCTTTGAACTTTTGATAAGTACGAGTTAGTGTACAGTACATTGCGTTGGGTGACTATGCATTCACTGTCTTCACTGGAACAGTATGTTTGTTCTAACAAACCAATAGGTCACACAAAAACATTACTGTCAGGTTAATTGGTCTCTCTAAACAGCCCAATAGGTATGAGTATGTGTGTGCATGTTTGTTTGTCCCAAACAGGCAACCTATCCAGGGTGTACTCGCCTGTTGTCCGCTGGAGATAGACATGAGCCCCCCTGCAATCCTTCTGGATTATCTATCTATCTATCTATCTATCTATCTATCTATCTATCTATCTATCTATCTATCTATCTATCTATCTATCTGTCTGTCTGTCTGTCTGTCTGTCTGTCTGTCTGTCTGTCTGTCTGTCTGTCTGTCTGTCTGTCTATCTATCTATCTATCTAAACGTCTGCATCAGTTCTGTTGCTCTTTCTGTGTCTCTGTTCTGTATTCTCCAAACCACAGACGGTCTCGGCAGATGACCGCTTGTGCTGAGCCTGGTTCTGCCGGAGGTTTCTTCCTGTTAAAAGGGAGTTTTTCCTTTCCACTGTTGCTTCATGCTTGCTCAGTGTGAGGGATTGCTGAGAATTACACGACGCAATCTTTTGTGGTTCTCTAATTTCCACATTAAACATTGTACTGTAATAACTCTTCTTGTAAAGTGCCCTGAGATGACATCTATTGTGAAATGGCACTATATAAATAAACTGAATTGAGTTGAAAAATGTAATTTTTTAAAGAAATGTACTTTACAACAGGAATTGCAATGTTTTAGTAAAGAAGGTGGTTATTTGGCTTCCTTTACCCGCTTAAATCACCCTGTAGACAGTGACTGGAGAGGTTGCTTTAATGTTTTGTCCAGAGCTGAGATGTTTGGAAGGAGGGTTTGGCTGTAGCAGCATGACGAATCCTCATATCACACCATGGAAATACGTTTGTCTCTAATTTCCACACACATCATCTGATCTGTTCCAAATTCAACAACATGCATTCTACTCCTGTCCTAAACACATATGTATGGAAATATTTGGCCTAATACCTGCACAGCGCCACCTAGTATCATAACAAAACACCTGTCAAGCACTGTTTTCAGGTCGGATTATTCAATTCAGAATGTATTTAGTTTCTCAAGACTCCTAAAAACATTTGGGAACGAAGGGTCCTATTCCCTCATGAGGTCAGCCATTTTGGTTTAAAGCTGCAATTCTAACCTTTTAAACACTTTCTAGAACATATTTTGTAATGACTGTGATGGCCTGGTGACCTGTCCAGGGTGTACCCTGCCTCTCACCCGTTGACAGCTGGAGATAGGCACCAGCCCCCCGTGACCCCTTGAGGATTAAGCGGTTCAGAAAATGGATGGATGGATGGATTTTATAATGAGGCTCGTTGCAAGTGTTGAGATGGCGTTGTGGCAGAGATCTGAGTGTCGCGGTTGCAGCCCAGGCCAGAGTGTCGCTAAGCTGCGAGGGCCGCTAGACGCTGCTTGCAGCTTTCATTATTTTTATAATTTGTATTATACATTTTTTTAAAATATAGCTCTTAATGAAAATGTTCCATATTTAACCCTTAACTAAAAAAACAAAGCAAAATACCTTGTAAGGATTACAGCTGAGTGCCACAGAGTATCCACAGGTAATAAAGTAGCCTACCACCGCAGGCTATGGTTGCACAAGGGCCATTCAGAACAGAAGAGGCCATTACTCAAAATAACCCAAAATTGTTTGGCCACAATAACCATTGTTACCTCTAGAAAAAAAATTGTGTACGTTTACAAGCCTGAGAACAAAAGTATAGGAATTGCAGCAGCGTGTTTTGTTTATTATGATGGAAAGTAACAAGAACAAAAAATTGTCATCACGTTGGCTGAAATATAACATATTATCACAATTTTTTTAGATAGAATGTTTAAGGTTTTAGTCCTCACTGATGTGATAGACAGCCATAAAATGTATACTTTAGAAATGATAAATGTTACTTCAACTTTTAAAACATAAAATATAGAGAAATACATCCATGTTAGCTTGTGTTGCTAATCATGTAGCATTTCTATGAGAAAATTCCAATGGTTTGGCTTTGTATAGTTTGTCCTGGGTTACCTTAAGAATAATTAAGGTCCAAGCAATCCCAAAGTTCTACATTCTACACAAAAAGAGTAAATACAGGTGGAATTCCTCCCACTGAAGCAATTATAAAAACCCTTGTTCAGAGAGTCTTGCTGAAATCACTTCAACAAATGTTTCATGATTTAAAAGCTATAGCTGAAATGGTGCTTCAGACTCCATCAGGGCTGGACTGGGACAAAAAAAGTGGCCCTGGCCTTTTTGCCAGTTACGTCCCACGATAATCATTTGCAAAATATGGAGAACAAACGGGATACAAGAGGATATATGAGCACATTGTTATAAAAATCTAAAGACTAAAGACATATTTTCAATGTTTTATAAATTATGCTGTTTATACAAATACCCACTTATGTCTTTAGTAAGAGCATATATCCATGTCAAAATATGAGCTTTAAAAGTGGCACTGAGGGATACCAAAAGCAGAGCTTTGTTATATCAATCTGATAAATTTATTTTTATATACATCCCAAAATATTATCATATTTTGTCTTCTTTCTAAAATAGGACTGTGAACTATTAAAGAATAATTAGGTTTATGAAGAAGATAGTTTAAAGTCGAAGCTACATGTGTTTAAACTGCATGTGTACTTTATGACCAGTCTAACAACTCCACTGTGTGGACAGATATAAAGCCTAAAGGTGAAGTGCTACAACATCTCTGATACATTTCCACAACAGAAAGAGAGAAAAAAGTTAATTGTGACTAAGTCGAATAATGTTAAATTATTAAAAGTCTATATTTTCCATTAAAATAATACTAAACATAACACATTTTCTGCATTGTTTGATCATCCTGGTAGTCTGTCACATGAAGTGAAGGCTCTTTTCTTCAGTAATTTATTGACAGTCTCTAAACCACACTGCTCAGCAATGAACACAGAGAGCTGATCCAGCCGCTGTGTCGGTGCCAGAACTTGGTAAAATGCTAATTTTGTCCTTCAAGAAAAAAGCCAGTGGGCTGCCACAGTAAAAAGAACAGTTTATAATAATCTTCTGGTTAAACTATAAAAGCCAGGGACTGGCCTAAAAATGTGGATCAGCCACAGTCATTAGTAAGATTACCCCATAACTGATAAAATAATCTGCATAACCCACACTTACCACACATGGTGTTTGGTGTTGTACTGTCATGTGGCATTGAGTGTAGGGAAGTAACAGTCCTCCCACATAACCCAGTCCTATCTGACCATTTTTTTAAATAACTTTTAAATTTACTTTACCTGATTTTCCCAAATCTGAAAGAAAATTCCATTACAGTAGAACTGTATCAGACAAGGCTTTAACAAGTTTTAAAGACTCTGTTCCATTCTTACTTTCCTAAGTGTCTCAGAATAACACAGTGGACAGTAGCAATTCCATCACTAACCCTTCAGAAATTGATGTTCGGGTTCAAAGCACTACATCTTCACTGCGTCAGACAGTGTAGCCCCCTTAAAAAAGGAAGGTAAGCCATAGGAGATTGGCTTGCTAAATGCAGAGTTGCATACTTTAAAGCAGAATACTAGGAAACTGGAGAGAAAATGGTGCTATATGCACTTAGATAATTCTAACCTGGAAAATAGTCTACATCTTTATAGATGCTAGAACAAGCTAGAACAGCATATTTCTTGTCATTGATAGAGGTAAATAAAAACAATCCTAGGCTTTCATTTTAGTACAGTTACCAGGCTTACACAGTCATGGCTCTGAGCCAACTATCACCCTTTCTCTCAGTAGTGATGACTTTATGGGATTATTTATAAGTAAAATAAATTACATCAAAAATAAAAGCATTGATATTCTCCCAAACGTGATTATTTTTTTTTCAGTAAATGAGACGGTATCAGAGAGAACTGTAGAAACATGTTTATGTCTGTACTATTTTGATTCAGTTGAACTTTCAGAATTATCACAAATATTAGCTTCATCTATGTTAGACCCAATCCCAACCAAATTATTTAAGGAAGAGTTCCCTCTGGCTACTGACCCTATTTTAGATATGTTGACTCTATCTTTAATAAATGGATATGTATCACACAAATTTAAGGTTGTTGTAATTAAACATTTACTTATGAAACCCTAGCTCGATCAAGATGAGTATCTAATTACAGACCTATATCTAACCTTTGTTTCTTATCCAAAATTCTTGATAAAATAGTTGCTAATCAAGTATGTGAGCACCTAAACAGCAACAACCTGTTTGAAGAATTTCAGTCAGGTTTTAGGGCTCATCATAGCATTGAAATGACAGTTACTAATGATATTTTAATGCCCTCAGATAGTGGACTGTTGTGGTCTTGTTAGATCTCAGTGCTGCTTTTCACACAGTCGATCATAATATTCTCTTGACTTGAACATTTTGCAAGGATCAAGGGAACTGCACTAGGCTGATTCACATTATATCTGTCTGACATATTCCAGTTTGTTCATGTAAAAAATAAATCCTATTCACAATCAAGGGTAACTTGTGGAGTACCACAGGGTTGTGTGTTTGGACTGATTCTCTTTACTATATGAAGGTCAAGAAGCTCTGAGTCATCCAGTTTGTAGACTCAAAACAGGGTTGTTTTGAGTCTACAAACTGGATGACTCTTTGCCAGCCACATGGAAGGACATGCCATGACTAACCTGGCAGTAGTGTAGTGTAGTGACCTGTAGTTTGTGACTACACAAACTTCTTGTGGACAACATAATTCCCTCCAGAAAAGTGAGATCCATCTCTAATAACAAACCCTGGATTACCAGTGAGCTGATGGAACTGCTGAACAAGAAAAAAAGAGCCTTCAAGGAGGGATATAGGGAGGTATTAAGGAGTATACAGGAAGAAGCTGGAAAACAAACTACAGAGGAACAATATAAGATAAGTCTGGTCTGGAATGAAAAAGATCACAGGCTTGAAGCACAGGAAGTACTGGACAGATGGTAGTCTTGATAGAGCCAATGAACTGAAGACATTCTTCAACAGGTTCAGTTCTGGAACAAGCTCAGCATCCTCCTCTTCTGTTTCCAGCGAAAAAGACACCCGCCTATCCTCTGAACCACATCTGTCCTGTCACACCTCAGATTTTTTATCTTTCACCTCAGTCATAAACTCTTCTACTTCCACAGATTTTTTTCAACCAAGTCAGGAGATGCTGCTAACCCCTTTATCTCACTCTCCCACCTGTCAATCTCTAAAAGTCAGATGAAGAAGCTGCAGGTCCAGATGGTGTCAGCCCCAGAGTCCTGAATACCTGTGCAGAGCAGCTCTATGGGATTCTGTAGCACCTCTTCAACCTTAGTCTGACCCAAGAGAAGGTCCCGGTGTTGTGGAAGACATCCAGCCTTGTTCCGGTTCCAAAGAAAACTCACCCATCAGTCATCAATGAAAACAAACATGTTGCTCTGACATCCCACATTATGAAGGTCCTGGAAAGACTTCTGTTGCCTCACTTAAGTAAGCAAACTAGAACCTATCAGGACCCCCTGCATTTTACTTATAGCCATGGAGTTGGCGTTGAATATGCCATCATCAACCTGCTTCAACAATGGTTCCATGCACTACCATCTGGACAAAGCATGCAGCACTATGATAATCATGTTCTTTGATTTTTCCAGTGCATTTAACCCAATTCAGCCTTATTTGCTTTGTCAGAAACTCCAGAAAACACAGGTGGACATGTCAAACAGACTACAGTTTGTGAGACTGAAGGATTGTATTCCAAACCAGCTGGTCAGCAGCACAGGAGCACCGCAAGTGATGACACTCTCACCATTCCTTTTCACTCTGTACACCTCAGACTTCCAGGATTAGACGGATACCTGTCATCTGCAAAAATACTCGGATGTCTCTGCAATTGTCGGGTTTATCAGAGATGGAGAAGAAGCTGAATACAGAGAGCTGGTGGACCGCTTGGTGGCATGGTGTGGAAACAATCATCTTACCTTTTATGTGAACAAACAAAGGAGATTATCATAGATTTCAGGAGAAACAGGGATAAGTCAAAGACTCTCTCGATCATGGGAGAAGAAGTGGAGGTGGTTGAGGAGTACAAATACCTTGCAGTTCACCTGGACAAAAGACTGGACTAGATAATCAACAGTGAAGCAGTCTACAAAAAAGGGACAGAGCAGACTGAACTTTTTGAGGAAGCTGTGGTTCTTCAAGGTTTGCAGGAAGATGCTGCAAATCTTCTACAAGTCTGTTGTCGAGAGTGCCATCTCTTTGTCAATCATCTGTTGGGGTAGTAACATCACAGCCAAGGACTTAAAACGGCTCAACAACCTGATAAAGAAGGCTGGTTCTGTTCTAAGGACAACTGTGGAACAACTGGAGATAATGATGCAAAAAAGGATTCTTTCTCCCCACAGCCATCATGCTCTACAACAACTCCTTGAAAGATGAATTAGAAATGAGCTACAACAACACTTAATTTCCCTATGGGATCAATGCGTTTTCTTTATTTTCATGACTACATTGTAGATTCTCAACTCAGGGCATCAAAACTATAAATGAACACATAATGTATGGAATTACTATATGTACTTAAACATATATAAATAGAAATAACTGAATACATCTGTTATATTTTAGACTCCTCAAAGTAGCCACCCTTTGCTCCAATTACTGCTTTGCATTCTCTTGAGCTTCAAGAGGTAGTCAGCCAAAATGGTTTTCCAACAGTCTTGAAGGAGTTCCCAGAGATGCTTAGTACTTTGGCCCTTGTGCTTTGACTCTGCGGTTAAGCTCACCCCAAATCATCTCGATTGGGTTCAGGTCCAGTGATTTTGGAGGCCAGATTATTTCACAATTTTTGGAAAAGTAATACATAATGCCATATGTGTTCATTCATAGTTTTGATTCCTTCATTGAGAATCTACAATGTAAATAGTCATGAACATGAGGAAAACACACTGAATGAAAAGGTGTGTCCAAACTACAAAGGGCTCTTTGTTGTTTTCTCCCCTTTCTTTTGGGGCGTCTGAAACAGTTTTAAACAAATATTACAAACAAGCCATTTTTTTTTTATTAAAACAGGCTCGTTAAGTTTTATCACATACAACATTTATGCAGCAAAACTGCAGAAACATATGGCCAACCCCCCCATTCTCACTAAAAGAGAGAGAAATACATACTTCTACTTATAGTTGATACATTTGTGGATAAGGTTTATATGTGCATTTATGTGAGGTGTTTGCTTGTGAGTCAGGCAGAATCAAGCCAACCTCTAATTACCTAGCTACTCATTAGTGCCCAGGTGCCACTTGCTAGAGGCAGAGGCTAAATCTATGCAGGCAGCCAAGGTGACATGTTAATGGTGTAATTGTGCTGACCTGTGTACCCTGTTGGTTGATAATTACTTTATCCGTGTATCTATAATGTGTAGAATTAAAATGAGAAGGGGTAGCTAAAAAAAAGAGGTAGGAAAGATCCCAAGTTACAGCAGAAATGCTCTGGGAGGTGCAAAAGCTGAGGTTTTCATGGCTATAATCAAACTGATATATTAGGCTGCTGCAATTAAAATCAAGGCTAGTTATTTGGCCTAAAACAGTACTAGGCTACAGATAACAGTAAAACAATGATTCCCAATAAATATTTTTGTTATTAAAATGGAAAAGAATATGTTGCCCACATTTTATTTTGATATTGTTTTGGTTCTTTACTTGCAGATTTCTTGATACTGGTGACTCCTACAGATCCATCGCCAACAGCTTCAGAATGGGCATTTCCACTGTCTCTACCATCATCCCAAGTCAGTGAGGAGGGAGCAGTGCCATGGCAGCCAGCGGAGTAGTCAGATCCATACAGGACTAAACGACAGCGGCTCTTTTAAGAGCCACCCAAACATAACCTAAAAGCAAAACTTCCTGTGCATAATGAACAATAAAATTATTAAAGATGTAGTTTCTCCTGTGACTGTACCTACTTTTTAGCTGCTCATCTGTTTTTCTTCTTATTGCAGGTACTGGCTACCAGACTGTAAGGTTAATTATAACACCACCCAGGCTTGTAAACGTGATTGCAAAATTATTTTCTTTTATCTGTGATGCATTTTTTTATCCTTATTTAATCAAAAAAGTTTTCATAAAGGTAACAGAAAATTTAGAAGGAGCAAGTATAATATTGAAGACCAAAAAAGATAATCAATTTTGTTTATAAAATATATTTATTAGAAATACTTATATATACAAAAATAAACAGGAATGTAAAGGAACTTGATTGGATGAAATGCGATGGGAGATGGACACAAAAAGGAGTCTGATTCCTCCTCTGAAATAAATGTCAACTTCACTGAGTAAAAACTACTCTGTAGGCTCCAGTGGTTCCAAATTTAACAGAACAGTGCTGCTTTCATATAATAATTTATGCATTTTAAATTGTATTGTCTATTTGGCATGAGGTGGAATATTTTTTCAGGAGAGGAAGCAGAGAGAGAAGGAACAGCTCATCAGGATCCTGGATCCGAGGAGCGGGAGGATCCTGTCTGGCCTTCAGGGCTTACAGCATCTCCCGCTCGAACTCTGATGGTTTTGGTGGACAGCTGTGGCCTCTGCCTCCCCCTCTTCCTGGCTGGCCCTTCAAAACAAGACACACACACACAGACAGGACAATGATAATGTTGCTAGATTAGATTAAAAGGGTTTCACCAAACAGTTTTTTTCTGAAAAATAGGCAAAGAAATTCTATATATGTGCATTTTATTAACAAATTTTACACAGATATTTGGTCCTAGATGAAAAATACACATTACAATTATCGATGTGCAAATTTCATTTGTAAATGGTTCTTTTTCTGGGGAACTTAAACATATTTATAAAATGTTTAGTGTAATTCAATTCCAAAATTTCATACACACCTGTAGGTCTAGTAAAACAGGCAGGAACAGTGTGGCCAGATGACTCTGTAGGACCAGGGCGGGCAGAGGCAGCAGAAGCAGGAACAGGGTGGGCAGAGGAAGCAGCAGAATGGCCCGGCTGCTCTGAAGAACCTGTCGCTGGAAGGTCTGGTGATTCTGATTCCGGAGGGAATCCAGGATCAGGCTCCATGTCAGCTGGTTCTGTCATGGGAGAGATGAAAATTATTTCCCTACCTCCAGTTTTCTTTGTGCTAAACTGCTGCTGTAATCAAGGATATAAATAATAAAAATAAGTAATATACAAACATCTATGACAGAAATTGGCAGACAAACGTAGTGGACCTCCTGTTGTTAATTCTGCCGGTGTGTGTGCGCGTTTGCTGATCAAAACCACAAACCTTCTGGCTCTGAAAGCCCTGCTGCTGCTTCTTCTGCCTCTGTGTGGTCGTACCCAACCGCCTGCTCTTCTTCAAACTCATATTGCTGGATGATGATCTGGGCGCGATGAAGGGCTCGAGGAAGGACAGGACGGACAGGTACCTCCACTTCTTCTCTCTCCCTGCTTCTGAACCGCTCTTCCTTCTCTCTTTTTCCTTTCTGCTCTCTTTTGCATATCTCTCCCTCAGACTCCTCCACCGCTTTTTACTAACTTCTCCTGAATAAACAAAGGCAAACTAGTAGGGGCCTGACATTTTTTAATCTTATGACCGTCTTTCGCTAGCTAACGACATGGGCAATAACTACGTTGAGAAAAGATTTGATAACTTACCCGACACCCCGATCTCTTCAGCGATCTTCATCCAAGCAAGTTCCTTTACATTCCTGTCACTATATAAAGACGAGGACGGATCATAAAGTTCTCTGCGATTGCAGACGGCCACGATCAGCTTGTCTTCCATTGTTGAAAATGTTTTTTCTTCTCCCGCTTCATTCAAGATTCGTGTATGGTGACATCACTACAGTGAGACGCTCTGATTGGTTGCTGCACTGCGTTAACTGTGTTGGGTCCGTCAAAAGCTCGCTTTGCTGAACTTCTGTGACGCATGCGTTGGTAAGTTGCCGTATGAAACGCAAGCGTCGTTGACGGAGCCAACGTACTCAACACAACGCAGAGCCCTTGAGGGACCTCTGACGTACTCCACCATAGACTTAAATGTAATCGGGGGGGGGGCTAGTGCCGGTGCCTATCTCCAGCAGGGTACACCCTGGACAGGTGGCCAGTCCATCACAGGGCCACATAGAGATAGACAGGACAAACAACCATGCACGCACACACCCACACCTAAGGACAATTTAGAGTGATCAATTAACCTGACAGTCATGTTTTTGGACTGTTGGAGGAAGCCGGAGTACCCGGAGGGAACCCACGCATGCACGGGGAGAAGATGCAAACTCCATGCAGAAAGGCCCTGGGCCGGGACACAGTCAGGTCCATAAATATTGGGACATCGACACAATGCTAACATTTTTGGCTCTATACATATATATCAAATGAAACGAACAAGATGTGCTTTAAAGGAGATATATCATGCTTTTAAATCCTTGCTTTTCACATGTAAATCATTCTCTTGTGGTCTATGTAAAGTAGAACCACAGTGGTTTAGTCTGAATTCCTTGTTATTGTAGCCCCACAGACCCTCCTTATACCGTTCTGAGGAGCATCTTTAGAGCAAGTCCTTTTCGTGTGGTCCCTTTAAATGTAAGCGAAACATTTCATGCCCCGCCCCCTCCAGGTTACAGAGCATTCTGCTCCACCTCGTTCGGACAATTTTGAAGTCTGATAGCAGCGATTCGATTACTACCGGCAGATAAATTTTTTATTGCGAAGTGATCATCGCTAAATTCCTGTATATCATGTGTACCCCACGACAAAAAACGGCAAAAAAAGCCCAATCAGTTTATTCAAAGCATGCAGTACAGTTATATCCTCAGCTAAAAGCTAGGACACACCGCTAACAGAAGCAGAATGTACAATGCTACAACTATCAAAACATTCGCCCGTACGACATATTAACACACAACATTCATGTCTAAAATAAAGTTTACTGTCATTTTAGTGTTATTTGAAGCTTACCGCTTTGCTTTGTCCGTCGTTTCCGGGGAGAGAAGGAACTGACCCCTCAATCAGACGAAGCCTTTTTGGCAAATCCCTCCTGATACAGACCGAGGTTGCTGAAGCACTCGTCCTCGAAGTGCTTCGCGCAAACAAGGAGAACTTTCCCCACGGATGTTGGTATATTTCCACTAAAAATACAATTTAACCAGGCACTTCTCAGAGGCTCTGATGCTGGGGGTCGATGTAGGGATTTGTGTGGGTTAATACACCCAATAACTGAACATTTTGACTTGCTTTCTTGTAATTTCGACATGACTGACCTTGGACTACAAAATCGCTGTGTGGGAGAAAAAATGGCGGCTTCACGAAATTGGTTACCCGAAAGTCCATTACTATCAGTGAAGCAAGCCATCATTAGGCTGAAAAAACAAAAGAATTAGAGAGATAGCAAAAACATTAGGCGTGGCCAAAACAACGGTTTGGAACATTCTCAAAAAGAAGGAACACCCGGAAGACCACGGAAAACAACTGTGGTGGATGACCGAAGAATCCTTTCTCTGGTGAAGAAAACACCCTTCACAACAGTTGGCCAGATCAAGAACACTCTCCAGGAGATAGGTGTATCTGTGTCAAAGTCAACAATCAAGAGAAGACTCCGCCAGTGTGAATACAGAGGGTTCACCACAAGATGTAAACCATTAGTGAGCCCCAAAAACAGGAAGGCCAGATTAGAATTTGCCAAACAACATCTAAAAAAGCCTTCACAGTTCTGGAACAACATCCTATGGACCTGAATCCGACTGAGCATGCATTTCACTTGCTGAAGACAAAACTGAAGGGAAAATGCCCCAGGAACAAGCAAGAACTGAAGACTGTTGCAGTAGAGGCCTGGCAGAGCTTCACCAGGGATGAAACCCAACGTATAGTGATGTCTATGTGTTCCAGATTTCAGGCTGTAATTGACTGCAAAGGATTTGCAACCAAGTATTGAAATGTATAAGTTTGATTTATGGTTCTTATTCTGTCCCATTACTTTAGGTCCCTTGACAAGTAGGAGGCCCACATGCAAACTGTTGTAATTCCTAAACCGTTCACCTGATTTGGATGTACATACCCTCAAATAAAAGCTGATATTCTGCAGATAAAGTACATCTTGTTCGTTTCATTTTATGGTGTATAGAGCCAAAAATGTTAGCATTGTTTCGATGTCCCAATATTTATGGACCTGACCGTACAAACCCACGACCTCCTTGCTGCAAGGCAACAGTGCTAACCACTCTTAGAAACCATTATTTGAAAATGTATTCTTGTGATGCCACATGCATGTAATCAGTACATTTCCTGTCAAAGACATGAATGGCAGAACGTTAAAAAAGTATGTCTCAATGAGGGACAGCAGCTTTTCAGAGGAGGAACGGTCCAAACCTAAACACTTTTTTTGCTGACTCGATGGAGAAAAGGACAGGCTTTTAGTCCTTGACCGGTAAATGAAAATTTGATGTACAGCTATGACTTGTTCATATGTTGTTTTACTGGGAAATGCTTTATTAAAATTATAAAATTGTATGTTGTTTAATGAACAGACAAACCTTTTTTGAAATGAAGAGTTGTTTTTTTTACATACACAAATTATTAGTACACCTTTTTAACCACTTTTTGAACTTTTAGTTTGCTGTATAAATTTTTGTTGAACCTTTTGTTAGGCCTACATAAAAAAAATAAAAAAATCAGATGAGGGATTTTTGTTGATGTCTGTGATCTCCAACTTCAATAAATATAACGTAATTGCATTTGAAGTGAATTTGACCGCTTAGGATTGTTGCCTTTACAGCGAGACTCAGCTTCTTTAGGTGCTCTAAAGGGTTGAATAACTGTCTAATTTAATTCCTGTAATACATTTTACATGTACTGAAATATAGGTGTTTTGGGTGAATCATAGCAGTACGGATTTTGACTCTCAAGCTCATATTCATGTAATAACACATTGAATAATATAGTCTAAGCCGACCATCCAATATCATGGCAGTTCATTTTTTGTTTTGTTTTATAAAACCAGTTGCTATTTCCATTTCAGAGAAACTTTCAGATAAAAGAGTACAGAAAGGTGCCTGAACCCCTGCTTTCAAAATGCACAGCCTATTGGCTAAGTGGATGTGGTACTGTGAACCATAATATATGGCCTGGGGTTTCAAACGGTATGCCAACACACATTGAGCCAGCTATTTGCAGGTTTCCATTACAACCAAAGTATCTACCAACTGTTTGGCACTCTTTCAAGTAGCAGGGAAGAACCATTTAACATAATAACCTGCTGAGGAGATCAGTAAAACAGAAAGCCAGCTCCTTGTGACACATGGTTAGCCACTGCAGCGTATAGTATTATGTATAACTATGAACCTTCTATACAATAACAGGGCTGTCATAGTGATAAATGTTGGTTACACTGCTGACCGTGATGCAGAAACACCTGGAATTATAGATTTCCAGACTCCCTGAGACTGTGGTAAAGGCCTTCTTTGGATCAAATCCATACAGACCTAGATCTCTTGAGAATGCTGGGTGAGCCTGGCTAAGGATGTGAAGTAAGTAAATAAATAAATAAGATAGATAGATAGATAGATAGATAGATAGATAGATAGATAGATAGATAGATAGATAGATAGATTACTTTTTTTCTATTCACATTATGATGCATACATATTTAGGGACCTCATTTTACAGTGCTATATTTACATTCATTTTATTTATTTATTTATTTTATGCTCCAAAGTTGATGAAAAAAAGAGTACTGGCACTTCTGTTTCAAGGTTCACTGTTTTGAGAATTTAGAGATAGCATTGCTTGGTGTCAATAATTATTTACAGTGTAAAATACATTTTACTGACCGTTTAAGGCCCTCCTATGGGTGTCTTTGGCCTAATTGACATTGTTTTCCTCCTAAAGGAAAATCTTTTGAACTCCATGATGTGGACCTTTTCTGTATTTGTCTCCTGGTTCTTCTCCCCCTCCTGGGCCACCTCCTTCCGCCCCGGTCAGGTTGTTTTATGTTTGTGCGCCTGGTGGCAAACCTTTGAGCTATGGTGGGGGCATAATGGCATAATGAGGTGTCTTTCCCTGTTTCCTGATTCTTGATTGTTCCCAGCTGCCTCGAGTTTCCCTGATTGTTTCCCTGATTATCTCCATAATTGCCTTCCCTGTGTATTTAAACACCTCCGTGTTTCCACGTCTTTGTCAGGTCCTCATCGTGTTTGCATCTTGTCGTCATCTCCTTCTAATCTAACCTTGGTATGCTCAGCAGCACCATAATAATGTCACATTTACCAAAATTTCGCCCTGCACCTGGGTTCATCTACTCTCAAATCAGGACTCCTAGACACTGATTCAAAAGCTTTAAAAGTGACATTTAAAACTTTACCTCGGTCACATGCACTTTTTCCTTGATTATGCATTACGACTAATGTTTTGGTGTACAGTAGATCTATACGGTACCTAAACAAACTAAAACATTATTTTGTAAAGAATTTCATAAAGAAAAACTCATATATGGTATATTTCATATATTTACATCTGTTACCTTTAATGCATTGGGCTTATAGCTAAATAAAACTACAACTGCTTCTTAGATATATATATATATATATATATATATATATATATATATATATATATATATATTTACATTAAATACTGCATGAATTCAGAATGGCGTGGAGTTGATTTGCTTATGGCACTGCTACAGTGTTAATGAAGTGAAAGGCATTTTACTAGTGGTGTCTGGATATTGATCTTTCTCAGTACACCATAGATTCTCTATTGGGTTAAGGTCGGGCAACGTAGCTATCAGATGAGCACAGTGAGGTCATTGTCAGTAATTCAGGTAATAGTAAATTTGCCAGTTTTGGCATGTGCCAAGCCTGCCTAGAAGATGTGATCAGCATCTGCATAAAGCTTGTTGGCAGGGGAAGGGAAGCTTACCTTGTACTCTCCAAAACACAGTGAAATGTCACCGCCAGAGAACATGGCTCCCTGAATCATCAACGCTACAATTTGATGGCATTTTCTTTGCAAACCAAACATTTTTCTACTCAACTTTGTATTAATGGGCTTAAATACAGATCAGTAAACAATGTATTTAGCAGTGACTTAAAGCCCCCGTGTGTAAGAATAACCTCCAGCTAGTGATGCGCTCAGTGCGTGCAAGCAACTGAGAGGTGTTCTCTGGCTTCTTGCCGTTATAACACGTCATTACTACAATGGAAGCCGCGGAGTAAAAGTTCGAGTTAAACGGAAGATGAAGTATTTGCTGGACTAACCCGTCCTGTGTCAAACATAACTCTAACATAAACGTCAGTGTTTCATGTAATTAACTTACCTGACCAGCAGAAGGCCTGTAACGTTCGCATCCGTCTTCAAGTTCATGTCCCTCATGAATAGTCTCCATCTGGTAAACGCTCCACTGATGTAGATTCTTGTTTTCTCCTGGTTATTTATTTTTCTTTTCTGTGTAATGGTTTCCTCCTTTTCACGGGGCAAAGAGGACAGATGGTCCTCCATTGAAATTGAAAACTATGATCCACGGTGCTCTATGCTCGTTGCTCGCAGCCTCAGATGGGGGGCGGTGCACCCTCTGTATCTATAAACAACGTATTCTAAGACACAGGAGCATTTTCATGATAATGCGTTTTTTTTTTAAGCCTCAGTAAAATACGTATTTATGAAAGCAATACTTGATTTTTATTAATAAAAAGCCGAATTTGTTACACACTGGGCCATTAAGGTAGTTTACCCTACTCCTGCCCAAGTAAGATAGGCCGTAGGACTGTTAGGCCATGCCATTAAATTCCTGTATAAAAATATTTTAAAAAATCTCTTACTCATATTGTGGCATAGTCTAATGTTGTGAGAAAATAATTCTAGGTTTTTGTCAGCTTTAATCCATCATCAACATTAACAAAAACATTTGGCGGGTGATGAATCGACATAATTTTCGAATTAAATAAATTTTATGTTGAGATACTGAAATAAACTCTTCGGTTATATTCAACAATGCTGAGATGCACCTGTATATGTGGTGAATTTTGTTGGTCCCAAAACTCTAGCAAAAAGGTACATTACTGTATAGGTACATCTAAAAAATTGTCATATTATGAAAACTTTCAATATAATAACTCATAACATACAGGGAAACTCATACACATAGTGTGAAATATTTCAAGACTTGATGTCCAGTGATTTTGATGACTATGACTTACAGATAATGAAAATATGACAAAAAAGTGTTTCTTCTGTAACTTGTTCATTTCCCAAGCTAAAAATACCTTAGTAAAAATGCCTTTGTAGGTTTGGTAAACTATGCACATTGTTTTAGACTCATTCAATCAGGTCTATTGTTCAAACAAGTATCTGCTTTATACTCCTGAATGACCTTGACTGCTTCAACATTGAAAGCACCACTTAGGGACTTTCTCTGTCATTAGAAGCTGTTACACAGTAAATCTCAAAAGTAGATTGCAGGGCATTGAGCTGTGGCAGGGTTCAGGAAGGTAGCACTGACTGCAGGATTGACAACATTGCCAGTTAAATTAAACAGGCGAGGGGAAATACAAATATTTGACTGGGATTTGGTTGGCTTTTGATCAAACTTGATGAGAGGTGTTATAAACTAGGTAGCATTGATGGTGAAGGGGAGGGGGTAATAGGATAGGCAATGCCCCTCTGTGTCACTACGGGGACAAACAAATTTCAGGTTATTAGCAGATAATATAGTGTGTAGTAGAGGAGAAAGGGTAGAGTAAATGAGATAAAATAAAGAGTGAGGGAAGCAAGTAAATGAATACAGATATGGAATACCACCAGGAATGAGGTTCATTTGAAGGTGAAAAGAAGACAGGGAAGCAAAGTGAAAGCTGATCAAGGATGGCATGGGTGACACATTTGATGCAGCCACTAATCAGCTGCGTTTTTTCTTTTTATTTGCCTTGGATTTTTATCCGAGGCACACAGATGACCTTAGAACACTGAACATTAATTTAAACTTTATATATATATATATATATATATATATATATATATGTGTGTGTACGCTTAAACTCACCATTTGGAAAGAAGTTCCGGTAAATTCTTGCAGCATGGCCTGCAAAGCTGACCTCTCTCCAATATCAATTAATATTATCGCATGGTAGGGCTGGGCGATATGAGCTAAAATTAATATCACGGTATATTGAGCATTTCACCTCCATAACAATAAGTGGACGATAACAATGACCAATTCACACCCGTCCTGTAGTCAATATCCAGTAGTCGCCAAATTTACATAATGTTCTTTGAAATGTGATGGGCTCTTGCTATTGGACGCTTCAAACAATCTTTCATATTCAGTGTTTGATTCTCACTCCTTTCTGTATTTCTCAGAGTCCAGTTTAACCTTAGAAGTGATCACACAGACCAGATGAGGTGAGAAAGTGACAGGGGGCCGAGTGAAATCTGTGATTTCAGTGTGCAGTCGTTTAGTTTAGACAGAAAATATTTAACATCGGAGCACAGGTGGGAACATTGGCACAACTACTCAGTGGGGTTAATATCTGCTCTGCCTGAGCAGGACCTGGCTGGGTGGGCGGAGCTGTTGAGCTTGAAACGATCTAGTTCGGTTGCAGCTCCATTGCAGTAACAAACATACGTGCTCCATGTTAGAGTCTAAGTATCCCAAGACACCATCAAAAGTAACTTATTTTGTTGCTGGTCGCAATTCTCTGAAAAACAGTCGGTAGATGAGCCTTGCTAACTATAGCTACACAGTTGCTGCTAGCAGCTGCCACATGACTGAAGGCAACGCTCATTTCTTAAAGGGGCAGGAGCCCCTCTAAACTAAAACTCCAAAAAGTCTTTTCTTTTTCTTTTTTATCCTGAATTTACCGGCACAGGCAAAATGACGTCGGTAACAGTCATAAATGTTGGTATCGGTTAATTTTCGGTATACTGCCCAGCACTATGGCATGGCAAATCCTGAACCTTCACTTTTTTTCTGCTGTATTCAAAAATAAGTAAACATGGACAAGTGTTTTAGATCATTTTCCTGTTGGCCAGACCAAGTTCAATGTATGCACAGCTTCCATGCTGATATTGAACACAAATATTTCCTTAGTATTCTCTCATAACATGCTGAATTGGTCCGCATGACTTATTAACCATACCTCCTGCCCAACATCTCTACTAATCCAGTACACACTCCAAGACTGGTACTAGGTTGTCTCGTGAAATGGTCCTAAAAACCTGGTGAAGTGTAGAGACACACATACCCCTAAGTGCTGATAGTGGAAATATGCCTTTTAAATTTTAAAGCATTTTTCCATTTTTAAGCATTTAACAACTCGAAACAACCACATTTTTTAAAGAATTATGTGTCACCTGAGGTTTTGTGGGTTGTTGTAGCTAAAATGTTTACCTGACTGTGGGGGGGATCCTTAATTTTTCTGTTTTTGAGGATCCTTCACATTATCTTTGCTGTTCCAAGTACTACACTTTTCTGGACTGAAATGTCAGGTTCTTCTAGGGATCTGCTGAATCCATTCCTCTAGTTTCAGGGTCACTGCTCCTATTACTATGGGTACTAGTGTCACCTTCATCTTCCAAGCATTTTTTTAGCTCTCTGTAAGCCCTTGGTGTTTCTCAAGTTTCTCATTTTCCTTCCTCTTGATGTTACCATCACTTGGTATTGCCACATCGACCACAACCGCTTTCCTCTGCTCTTTATCAACCACCACATTGTCTGGTTGGTTTACCTTTACCATCTTGTCTGTCTGGATCTGGAAGTCCAACAGGACCTTTGCTCGGTCATTCTCCACCACCTTTGGAGGCGTTTCACACTTTGACCTTGGGGTTTCTAGCCCATACTTGACACAGCTGTTTCTGTACACTATGCCAACCAGTTGGTTATGATGTTCCAAGTATGCTTTTCCTGCCATAATCTTACACTCTGCTTTTATGTACTGGTTTGTCTCAGAAGCCTCTTTGCACAACCTACGCCATGGGTCTTGTCTGCTGTGGTAGCTCTGACCCTCTATTGCTCTTTTGCTCAGTGCCTGCTCCTGTGCCACCAGGATGAGTGCTTCTTCAGTGTCCTGTAGATTGGCCCTCTGTACCAAAAGGTAGGATCCAATGGTGCATCCCATCTAGGGGCTTGTCCTGCAATGATGGTCCCGCCTCCAGCACCCCATTTCTTTTGTCTCAGGAATTCACAGAGTATGTCATCAGTTGAAGCCTTGTCTTTGATGTACTCATGGAGCTTGGACGTTGTATCCTGAATAGTGGCTCTCAAGCTCATTTGTTCGTGGCCTCCTTACGGCTTCCGTACACTCTCAGGGTGCTGGGTTTGGGATTGAACCTGCCATGTATGATGAGGAGCTTCCGTGTCATAACATATGTGGTCTGTATCTCATCATTTGACCACCTTATAATTCTTGCAGGGTATCTGCTCCGGACTTATTTTTGCCATCATGTTGACTTATTAGGTCTTGCCTTACCCATTGAAGGTATTAGGCTGTTGTCACTTTCCTCATTGCCTGTTCGAGATTGCCATTGGCCTGTTGTATTGCCAGGTACTTGTAACTGTCATCAATGTCTGCTATTGTTCCCTCTGGATGTGAAACCTCTTCAATATGGACTACTTTGCCTCGCTTTGTGACCATCCTACTACATTTGTCAAGCCCAAATGACATCCTGATGTCATTGCTGTAGATCCTGGTGGTGTGGATCACGGATTATATGTCCTGTTAACTTTTAGCATACAGCTTGATGCCAGCTATGTAGAGGAGGTGGGTGATCATAGCCCCATTTCTGAGAAAGTAGCCATTGCCAGTTCGGTTGACATGGCTTGTTGAGATGTCTCCTTGAGGATTAATTTGTGCCCCTCTCCATCTCAGGATGTGGTAGTTTGGCTGAAGTACAATGTAGTTCTATTACAATGCAATTAATAGCTTCCAGGAGACCCAAATGCCTGACATAAAAACACATAATTTAAGAATTTAAAATTAATTTAGAATTGAAACTGAATGGTGAGAAGTGGAACTGAAAGTTTGAGAGTTGAATTTGCAAGAGGGTGAAATACAGTTTTTCTGAATATAAAATTCAGTTTCAAAGTTCTCCTTTCCTACTACCGTTATTTTGAGATGGTAATGGAAACACACCCATGCAGTTCGACAGGTCTTTGCCTAAAGCGACCCTTGTGGAAAAGGGGTATTTGTTGATGTCTCTACGATGGTTGGTTGATGTTGTGTTGTATTCTTCACTGCCTTGTCTGATGTGAGGAACTGGGCCGCTACTGTTTTCGGTTGTTAACAGAGTTTCATTCAGTGACTGTTCCTAATTTTTTCAACCCTGACACATAAAATGGCATAGAGCAGTATTTCTCAAACTTTTTAAAGTGGGTACCACCGGAGAAAATGTTGAGCTCTTCAAGTACCATGATTATGACCAACCTAAACACACAGTAGAGAAGGCTTACCCTTTTAACTATAGACAATTAACAAAGGATGCTTATTTACTCCTAATAAGGAATATTTATGGGTAATTGTTGCCAGCCACAGCTACACTGTGAGTGAATTATACATTTTTGAATTAATTTTATTTAAAAAAATGTTTAGAACTTTCCTCTAAGTACCACTAAGGAGATCTTGAGTACCACTGGTGGTACATGTACCACAGTTTGAGAATCTGGCATCTGGCTGGGAGATCCAACTTGGTGGCTGACTGTCTGAACCGTGCACAGGTCTCTCCAGTTTATCTGGACATTGATTTCTCTGCTATGGCTCCAGGTAAGTGCAGAGATGCATACATCTTTACGCTGTAGTTTGTTTAGCACAGATTGCACAACGATTTGAGGAAATGGGTTCCATGTCAGTGTGACAAGGTTCACAATCGGTCTAAGATGCCTTTTGAGCAACTCCCTATTTTTAGTTGCCTGTTTCATCTTGTGAATGCAGACCTGGTGGGTCCTCTGCTTCTATTGCAGGGTTTTACACATATCCTTACCATGACTTACCACCCAGTGACTTGAAGTGGTTTTACTGGCATCTACTGCACATAATCTGCCATAGTGGCTCAAATGATTTTTGTCACCCTGGGTTGCACGTTTCAGCCCCCTCTTTGGAAATCACCTCTGACAGAGGTAGGGTTCCCAACTTTCATAAATTAAATAAGGGACACTAACCCCTCCTTTCCACCGGACACGTCAGCAGCATGTTAAGGCAGCAGCACGTCATACGCGGCTGTTAGCCACCGCTTTAGTCAATATAATCCTTTCCACCTGAGGCGAAAGCAGCACGAGTTTGCCCCGTCACAGGAGCATCATGTCGCAGCACTTTTCTAAATATACGCCGCAGTCCTATTTTCTACGCGCGACGCCTGTGAAACGTGTAAATTTCGACATAGGAGGTAAAGACAGGAAGTCAAACGGCTCGGCATCCGGAAATTTTCAAAATAAAACAAAGGTACTTCTTTCCGGTAGCTTTACTTTACTACCTGTGCGGCCCCGTGAGAAGTCAGTAGGTCGCTGGAGGGTCTACATTACCTCGGATCGCCACTAACAGTATTCTTTTGTACTTCAAGGGATTTTGTATAAACTTATCGGAGAATATAAAACGGACAGAACATAAAACACAGGCCTTTTGGAGCCATGTTGTAGTCTTTTTCCTGCTTGTTGTTACGTTTACTGACGAAACCACTCATGATTTTGCTGAGCTCGTATGATTTCGGGCTCTCTCGAAGGCAGCTGCTACCCTGCTGCTACGTGCTCCTGACACCCCCAGTGGAAAGGGCCAAGCAGATGGCAGAATACGCGAGTAAAACGTTCTACTCCTGTAACATGCTGCTGACGCGTCCGGTGGAAAGGAGGGGTTAGGCTACAGGGCGTTATTTACCACGGGCTGAGCTGTCCGACTCGTGGGGAGGTGTGGTGGTTAGGGGTCATCCAGAATGGTCATATGTTAAGCTTAAAATGCTTTATTCACAAAGAACAGATTAATGCATCAGTTCTGTAAGTTAGGCTACAAATATCAGCAATGAAATGCATCCACATGAAAAAGGAAATAAAGTCTATACAACTTAAGGTAACATGCAGTGTGGTCTAACACATGACGATACTGAGAACAACATGAGGTCTGTTTGTTGAGCTTCCAACAATGTATTTTCAATATTTTCTTTCTAATGTGACTGTATAGGGATGTTGCAGATGAACCCCAAACACCTTTAAATTTATTTATCTGCTCATTTAAATACACATTTAGGATTGGGATGACAAATAGTTAAATTGGCTTACATGGCTTGTCCAAACAACAATCAAACCACACTAAAAAATTGAATGCAATGTTCACTTAAAATTTATTGGCTATTTCTCTAAAATATGAAATTTTAACAACCAAAAACCTATCCAAACATTTTTCATTTGAATCTATTTATTAGCATAACAATTAATCAGTTACCATGATTTGTTTTTTAAGTTGTTATTTATATTGATTGGATAATAGACTATGCCTAAACCTACTGGCTTTTAAAAACAACAACAAAATCCTCCACAATAAATCCAACAAAAATAAAATTGCACATGGACGACACATCTTAGATCCCTCCGCCAGAACAGTTTTGGTGACTGTAGTTGGGTGATTTGTATTTTATTTTTAGATAGGCTACGTAGTTAGAATAAGGCAATATGAGGCCTATGACCAACACATATATAAGACATTTATGAAAATATGGAACATTGGGTCAACCGTTCAAAACAGGATGCCACATTAAATTGTCATATTAGGGACGACTCCGTATTTTATGGGACGGTTACCAACCCTAGACAAAGGACCACAATTTGTGTTTGAGTTGTGGTCCAGCATGGCTAACGACCTGGTGTCAAGATCCACTCCACCACCACATACAATTTGCTGATTAATTGGTTATGTGAGCAGTTTTACAGGTCATTAAAAGATGCACTCCATGTTGCTTTGACTGAAGGCAAATGGACTGACTACCTTTCCTCGGTCATGACTGGGTTGCATTACACGGCTAAAGAGGACCTTGTTGCTTCTGCAGCTAAGCTGGTCAGCCTGTGGGTGTACCCACAGATTCCTACCAGATGGGTTCCACTCACAAACAGAAAACAGGAAGTTTAGATTTAGAAGTACTATTATTTTGTTCGGAGTGGGAGTTGAGTAAACGATGGGATCAAACCTAGCTCCTGGCTGTTATCTTTTATTTTGTCCACACTCTGATACATTTTTTTTATTTAAAAGTATTTAATTTTCATTGCTTTGAAAATGTGGTTGGATCAATTCTTGAATGAAAACACGTAAAAAAAGGTGTAATATGTGTGTAATGTTCCTTTAAAGTTGATCACTGATAACATATTTATGCTGTTATAACAAAAATGAAGAGGATATTTTTTAAATCACAAATAATTAAAACAGGTTAAACTAAGAGTCTTGATTTCAGATCAGCAATTAAATATTATAGATAAATAAATAAATACATGGAAAATCATTATGTTTAGAGTCAGAAACAAGAGCAGAGAAGAGCAACTGAGTTAATGAACAGGAACAAAATTTATGTCGTAATCCTGTTGGGGGACCTCATGAGCAAGTGTTCAAATTGACTAAATGTTTTATATTTATATATCGAAATATTATATACATGTAAAAAAAAAGAGAGCACATAAATCAATGTAAAAAATTCTGAGACAGAGACAGTGACAGCACATTCAGGTCTAGGTAATTTAAGCAGCACAATCATGCCATAATTGAACAGAGTGATTGAGAAGATTTGCCTCTGAAAAAAACCCAAACAGAATGAAAGAAATGCTGATTTAAATTGCATTCACAGCTAACAGTTGGTTTGTTTCTGCTCATGATTGTTTTTTTCTTTCACATCTGTTTGCACCATGAGGTAGACCCTTGTTTCCTTATTACACTAAATCCCACTCCTTTCCAGTTATTTATGGCAACTGAAGGTGTTCATGTCATGAATAAATTACAATTGTGGAGTGTGTTTTTTTTGTTTGTTTTTTCCAAACACCCCACATTCAATATTAAAAGAAATGGAAAGTAGAAATTAAAGCACATTGCTGAAAAAGGTTGTCATTCTAACCGTATTATACTGTGAAGACATCTTTTTTCCTCTGATTTCATGATTTCATGTTGAATTTAGTTCTGGACTCATTCCAAAATAGTTAATTTTCTTTTGAAATTTTAGATGTACAGTTTAGACCCATGTTTATATCTGTACCATTTTGATTCTGTTAAATTTTCGAAATTATCACAAATATTATCTTCCTCTAAACCCTTAAGTTATATGTTAGACCCAATATCAACCAAATGATTTAAGGAAGTGTTCCCTCTGCTTACTGGTCCTATTATAGACATGATAAATTTATCTTTAATAAATTGATATGTGCCTCAGGAATTTCAGGTTGCTGTAATTAAACCTTTACTTAAGAAACCCTCCCTGGATCAAGAAGGCTTAGCTAACTACATACCTATGTCTAACCTTCCTTTCCTATCAAAAATTATTGAGAAAATAGTTCCTAATCAAGGATGTGAGCACCTAAACAGCAACGACCTGTTTGAAAAATTTCCGCCAGGTTTTAGAGCTCATCATACACTGAAACAGAACTGGTGAAAGTTACTAATTATATTCTAATGGCCTCAGATAATGGATTATTTCTGGTCTTATTGGATATTGGAGAAAACATCCCAGCCCTCTACTTCTGCCGGACGGCAGAGAAACAGTAATAAAAAACAAAAACAACAAACTGTACAGAACCAAAGCAATAGTTCGGATCTAGTAGAATAAACTAAGAATTACACATTCACTACACACAAGCATGGATTAATGAACATAATACAAATGTTTCTGGTAAGCTCCTGTGAACAACTAACTAATGATGATAACCTCAGCTTAAGATATGCCCGTCCACACCAATGTCCCCACACCTATGTGTGTGTGCGAGCATGCAGGTCGGAATAAGGTTTCCCCATGCAAGTGATTGATAGCTGGTGTAAGGAACCGTCAATCCGTCCTACAGGAATCGACACAGACATGGAAGAGGCAGGAGATGTATGCATCCAGGGTCCCACAGAGTACAGAGGCCACAGGCGGATCAGCGCAGGGTCGATCACCCACCAAGAGAGGAACAGATGGAAGCCCCAGGGGAACACCCACCAGCCGCAATGCTGGGGCCCGAGAGATCGCAGTGACGAGCCCACGGGCTCCGCCGGAAACCGGCTCCGCCAGGGCGGGCCCGGATCAGGATCCGGAGGCCACGGGGACCAGGGGCACCCCGCCCCCTAGCGGGGCCCCAACCAGGGACCAGCCGACAAGGGCCCCCCCCCCGCCGCCGTAGGCAAGGGGGACCCGCAGCCAACCGACAGACAACACACGCCGCCGCCACCCCGGACCAGTACCCTATCGCCAACAACCCGGCCCGCCCCCACACACCCACACGCCAGGGAGCCACAGCAAGAGCCACAGCGGATGTACGCCCTCCCCAGGCCGCGTTCAGCCGGCACCTGGACATCCAGATCTTCCAGCTCCCGGGTCCAGATCCCGCCCCACGTAGGGCGCCAAGATCAGGGGCCCAGCCAATGCCGGACAGCCCCACCAGGTGAACAGACCAGCCAGCAGAAGTCCTGGAACCGGCAGGAGGCCTGGGCGCCAGGCACGGTCCCCACCGATCCACCGGGCGACACCAACCTACCCCGGCACCCCCATAAGAGGTGCCCCAGTCAATCCAAGGAGGACGTCGGCCCGAAACAGCGGCCGCCCGACACACCGGACCACCCAGGACCCGCCCGACATGCACCAGGACCGAGCCGGGCCGCAACCGGGACCCCCGGCCCCAGGCATCGAGAGCCATCATCAACCAGCGGGCAGGAGCAACCATCACCGACGGGGAGTGACGGGGAGGGAAGAAGATGCATCAGGCCAGAGAGCAGCCAAACACCCAACCTGACAGGTAGACATAGACAGACAGAGACACTCATACGTACCCTCCCTCTCATGCGTACACATTCTTACAAATACAGGACATACGAAAAAAGGACGCTATACACTCATTCATACCCCCCATACGTACACTATACTCCATACTCCCAGGCCCAGGGACAGACGCCCCAATAGAGAACCCTGCCCCTGCACCCAGGAGACAGACCCCTTTGCCCACCAGGATGGGGACAAGCAGACCGCCAAGGCCCCCACACCGGCAAGAGCAGCCCACCAGCCCAGGACCCCGACCAGACGGCCTGATGTTCTATCCGGGCTCCGACCCCTGATGGTCCAACGAACAGGGGTGTGGAAAGACCCCCCAGCCTCTCTCCCCCCGCTCAATGTGGTGTTGTTGCGTGTTGTTCTAATGTGCACTTAAAACAGAGGGGGGGGACATGGGAATACTGCCGGGTACCCCCATCTCCCCCCCCGGGCCCTCAGTGTCTAGATGCGTTTAACCAGTGGGTGCCGGCACCACAGGCGAGGCCCCCACAACGGGCCCCTATAGGGGGCCCCCCATGAGGGGTCCCGCCCCCAGCGCCAATGCGCCACACCGCCAGGTCCCTACATGTGCGTTCCATGTAAATGTTGCAAGTGTAAGTGTCTAAGTTGCTCAATAAAATCGGGACCCAGGCCGCCACCGGGTAGCGAAGACGGAAGCTCCATCCCGCACCCCAGTGACGTACCCACGTCCCAAGGCCTTGTGAATGGTAGAATGAAGGAGCAGGTGGACAGAGGCATGGGGATGGGGAGAAAATAACTGGGGTGACCATTGCCAACCCCAGGGAGCCAGCTCCCCTGCTGACTCCAATAGGCACCCCCGTTCGGCCCGATCCACCAGGGGTAGGAGGCCCCAGCACGTCAAGTCGGGGCCCACGGCAGCGGCACCCCCGAGCCCCATGGGGGCCCCGGCAATCCACCAGCCCCCATCCCAGGGGCATACCTAAATCCTTCCCAACATTCACACTGTTAATGATCAATCTTCTTTACACTCAATGGTTACTTGTGGAGTACCACAGGGTACTCCCAAGTATCCTTGTTAAGTACCTTGCTTGGACCATTTCTCTTTACTATATATATGCTTCCAGTTGGTAAAATAATTAGACAACATGAATTTCCACAGTTATGCTAATGATACACATTTATATTTATCCATAAAAACTGACGAAAGCAATCAGTTAGGTAGCTTACAAGCATGTCTCGAAGACATACAAACCTGGATGACTCTGAATTGTTAACTTTTTAATTCATACAAGACAGAAGTTGTTCTTTTTGGACCAGAACCTTTACAAAGGAAACTGTTAAGTCAATCACTTCATCTGGATGACATTAATTTGGCCTCTGGTAATAATGTAAAGAACCTCTGTGTAATTTTTGACCAATATTGAACAGGTTTCAAAGATTTACTGTATTTCTTCCACCTCCATAATATTGCTACAGTTAGAAATATCCTGTCTAGGAGTGATGCAGAGAAACTAGTCCATACAATTGTTAATTCAAGGCTGGACTACTGTAATTCCATTTTATCAGGATGTCCACAAATTGCAATTAAAAGCCTTCAGTTCATCAAAAATACTGCAGCAAGAGTTCTGATAAATATTACAAAGAGAGATCACATTTCTACTGTTTTGGCTTGTCTCCACTGGCTCCCTTCCAGAATAGAGTTTAAGATCCTCCTTCTTACATATAAAGCCCTTAATAATGAAGTTCCATCATACATCAGAGATCTGATTGTTCCATATGTTCCTAATAGAGCACTTTGTTCTCAGAATGCAGATCTACTGGTAGTTCCTAGGATTTCTAAAAGTAGAATGGGAGGCAACGCCAACAAGCACTTCAGCCCAGATGATGCTCTCAGTGACCGAGCATCCTCCATGCTGTCTCTTCTCTGTCTTCTCAGACCCCCACACGGTAGTGCAGATGACCGCATGTACTGAGCCAGGCTCTGCTGGAGGTCTCTTTCTGTTAAAGGGGAGTTTTTCCTCTGCACTGTCGCTACATGCTTGCTTAGCATCAGGGATTGCTGAGGAATTGCTGTGGTTGGAGTCTGCATGAGGGCACAACCTCGCATCAATGACTCACAGCAATCTGTTGGGATTCCTTACATAGGAAACTTTTAACAGATTAGAATGTTTGTAAAATTGTATTTAAATTGTCTTTGTTGTGCAATGAGATGACATTTGTAGTGAACTGGTGCTATATAAATAAAAGGGAATTGAATTGAAAAATAATACTAAACATACGCAAGGGTGGAACTTAGAAAAAGGCAGAAAAATCTTGCTATGACAGATTACCTTTATTTCGGGTTAATAAGATTCATAATATTAGATAGCAGATCTGAACTGAAGATGAATGAATACTCAAATAAAATAAAAATGTATTTACACAAAGTATTAGCAAAGCGGTGAGCGGCCAGGTTATTGTAGGCTTTGTTTTAAATCAAAACTCTGTTCCTTTTTAACAGTACAGCCGCTATATCTATCTCTCTTGCTTGTTTAAAATATTTTTGATTGCAAAAGACTGAAGGTAAAAGTATATGCAACGATTTTGAAAGGTTATGGAGCTTCCTAATTGTCACAAAACAGTGATATCATGGCATCACTAGAAAAACAGCATAGCTACTGTATTGACATCAACATTTCTTAAAAATTGTTTTATGGCTTGGTGGGGTAAACTGTGTGCCATATAATATTGGTATCAAGTATGGCTGAATGTGAAATGGTGAAGGCTTTCAAACAATCAAAATTGCAATGTACAACATGCACGGATAGTAAATATTACAGCAAGCTATTTATCTCAGATCAGCTCACACGTTTTTACACATCACATGCACTACTGGCATTTCAACATAAATCAGTATTACAAATAAATACTTTAATTAAAAACTGCTATAAGCTACCATTCTCAATTCAGTCCACCACGAATCTTAAATCTAAAATATCTATTTAGTAGAACATTTCTACCATTACCTGTAGCCATGTGAGGGATCATTGGAGACATTACATGTCAGGTGTGTCACAGGATGCAGCATGGACCTGAACTCAGATATAGGTAAGCGCAAGGTTCTTTATTACGATGATGACAATGATGATGATGATGATGAAGATGGCAGGAATGACGAAACAGGACATCAGGCTGGTGAGCAAGAGGGAGACAATAGTGTGAGACAAAGCAGAGGGGGCCAACAGAAGCAGGGCCCGAGACTTTGAACATACAACCCTGGAGGTCGGGTGGTCGGCCAGGTGAATGGCACCAGACTGGATCTGGAGGTAAGGTGGATGAAGGTGGTCGTCCCAAGATGATCTGCAAATGGCTGGAAGGACGTCCTTTAACAAGACAGCAATTAGTCGGACAGCCCAGTGGGCATACCCTGGCAGACTGGAGATCAACATGCACGGAATAGACTGATTTCAGAATACAGGCAAATTAAAGTGTTAATGGTGCTCTTGACCGTTTGATAACAGTATAGACGACTCATTGCCATGTACTTATGCAAGGAGTTTAAAAAACATACACTGACATTCGCAAGGGTTCACATAATTAATGATGAAAAACAGAAGCTCGTATGCAATCTCACACAGACACACATTTTGTTGCTTACTGTAGTTAGACTTAATGGCAGAGAAAGAAAAAATTCAGCATCAGCATTATCAACCATACCACGTTTTCAAGGTGTGTGCTGACATGCACGCTGTACAGTGGCTTAGTGTTATGGAAATGTGTGAGCGTATTTTACAGCACTTTTTCTCTAAGATTATGTATATGTGTGTATTCATACATATGGATGTACTCGTCACTATCACTGATTTTGACTCTATGCCCATCTATGGTTCCATGCACTCACAAGCCGTATTAACATTAGCCTTTCTGTATGCCACTAGGATGGCACAGGTCTCAGCTGGAGACGAAATTAGTATTAGGATAAATGAGAGGGAAAGAGGTCATTGCTGTCAAAGGAGAATAAGAGTGTGAATAGTGTCATGCTATGAAAATGTAGGAGTGGCACTTTTTTAACCAGGGTAATGATAGACACGGAAAATAAAGACTAGGAAGAAATGTTTCAAAAGGGATGGGTTAGCAAGACTTAGCTGGAGTGTGTTTAAGTAAGGGGGCATGCTATATGTCATTGATTTTCACTTGAATTTAACTACTCAAACAAGGTTAGTTTACTACCCAGTATGCACTGTCTTAGAATGATGTGCACTTTTAAAATGATTAATATAGCTTTGCCATATTATTTTCTTTCAATCAAAAGTGTATGGGAGTTTATAAGCAGTACTAATTATACAAAAGAGCAGAACTGTTGCAATAAATTAGATTAAACAGTATAGATAATGGAGTAATTACAATCGGTGGTATTTCATTTTCACGATCTGAAATTTTATTGCACTTATTTGTACTATATGGTTTTGTTGATTAGTCCCAAATAGCTGCCAAATGTGACATCTGGTAGCAAATTAGAGGGTATCTTTTCACACTTTTCAAAATTTGAGGTAGTTCCTTCATTCAGTTTTTTTATAGAATTATACGATTTCTTTACTCCCACCATGGAATCATTCTGTTCCTAGAACACAAATAAATGTCCCAAGCAACATGATGGATTCAGTTGAAAATAAGTTTTTATTGGTTAACAATTGATTGCAAGCTATTAAACTATCCAAATGTTTATCTTATTTAAATTTGAGGCATGGTTAAAATCAAAAATGTGCTCACATTTCAATAACTGAAACAAAAATTATTATAAGAGCAGGGAAAGTCTCATGTCAAATGTATGACAAAAGTTTCAGCTGTGGTCTTTTGTGTACAAAGAGCATCAGACTAGTTCATCGTGCCAAAACTACAAGCATGATTTCATGCAGCATTCTTGTACCATTGGTAATTATCAATATAATTTGACAAAGATGACTTGTTGGGGCAATAGTCTCTCAGAATGTAGGGGTTTGTTCTGTAATGGGTGGGTTGCTGGTTCAACCCCTTTCTCTGTCACTATTTCCTTGGGCAAGACCTGCCTTGCCTACTAGTGATTTGTGGCAGCCTCTCTTCTCTCAGTGTGGCCCAAGGCAGTAGGTGAATGTGTGTATGATTAGTTTAAAGTGCTTAAGAGTTCTCTGAATCGAAAAAGCGCAACACAAAAGCAGGCAATTTACCGTAAAAGCCCATGACTAATACCTGACCTCTCAACAGATTTTCCCATCTGAACTGTGTACCACTCTTCTGCAGCACTGGCAATCAAAGTGGACAGTTCCCTGTCTGCCACTCCCACATTAGGCATACCTGAAATATGCCACATTACCCTCCCAGCAGATGACAGCTCTTAAAAAAGGTTACAAGAGGCTGAAACTGTCAGGTAAAAAAATACCTAAATTCCAACTTCTTTATCTGAATAAGAATAAACACACACAGCTATGTAAATTAACTAAGATATAATGAATTTCATAAAGATGTTCTTCAGTTCACTTAAGCTTGACAACAATGTCTTTTTATTGTAGGGTCATGGGTGTGGGAAGGATAATATGGTATAAAATATAATAAATACCTCAGTGATTCTAACAATGAATTGCACAAGTGACAAAGTCCACAGTGATTAGCAGAAGTGACAAAACAAGTTCTCTCTTGATTCCATTAATATTTACTTGATTTGATGTTTGACTCAACTGTCCAGATTGCTAAAATAACTAGTAATCTCTCCCCAGGTTTTACCATGCATTATTGCGTTATTTTTCCCCTAGTTTTAACCAGCCTACTTTCCTATACCAGTATAACTATGGCTATTTCTTACTTAAAATTATAAAAAAAAATAAGTGTGCATGTAATAATATATGTAATGTTAAAATGATATTCCAAGTAAAACAGTTTATCTCTTTTAAAAAGAAATGCTTTTTTTCACACTCATCTATCTCTGGGAAATATGGCAACAGAAACAGTTTTACTGTGGGATGGAATATATCCTTAACAATTACATGATTGTTAAGTCTTGTGATGGACTGGCAACCTGTTCAGGGTGTACCCTGGCTCTCGCCCGCTGACAGCTGGAGATAGGTACCAGCCCCACACCGCGACCCCTTTGAGGATAAGCGGTTTAGAGAATGGATGGATGGATGATTGTTTAGTAAAAAGCATTATTTTTCTTCACTTCAACAGGATCTTAAATTGAACAGAAATCAAGTACCTTGCCAGATGTTGTCTTTTTAGAATATTTTTTGAAAAAAATGTAAATGTATTGCGCTCAGGGTTTCTAAAGGTTGCAGGTTTGATTTCAGGTATTTGCCTAAGATCCTTTTTGCAGCAAATGTGCTTGAAAAGCTTAGAAAGAAGCCTCATATAATATATGTTTTCCCTGCAGAATGGTTCGTGGTTAATTTATCAACAAAGGAGAAATATGTTAAAGGCACAGTGTGAAATTTTCGGCCAGTAGGGGGCAGTGCATACCTAAATTATCACAAGCATGCAGTATCTGTGTTTTCAAGTAAGAAACTCAACAACGGAGGTCCAACTAGTTCTGTTTTCAAACGCTCAATTCCCTGAGTTATCTATTTGCAGCAACAATGACAAGCACATCAGTCTCTCTTTCATCTCTTGGAACTAGCGAAGAGGTAAAAATGTATTTATGGCGAAACTTTTTTGCATTTTGAGGGGAAATTAATGTTTTAATAGCGGGCTTGTTCTGTGCACTTTGTCCGTCCGGGCTCTTGTAGAAGTAAAGACGTCATGTAATATGGCTTTCCCCTGAAAAGAGTACCCGTGCCTATGTATTTTAAAACAGATTTTTAAAGTCATATTTTACAATATCAACAATATTTTGCAATTAATGTGCTTTACGTACTTATTATTACATAATATTTTAATGGCTATTTTTAAAGATGTACTGCAAAAACTACACACTGTCACTTCAGAGTCATTTTATTTTTGCTAAGGTTTATCTGGCAATGTAGCCTCAAACTCCGCTTGCTTTTCAAACAATTTAAGTGACTGACGAAAAAATAAAAGAAAATCGCAAATAAAAACATTGTAACTTTTCACAAAAGCTTTTTCACAAAAACATGGAGGAACTGTTTGATTTGTTAACTTATGCTATTGCTGTGGACTGTTATTTTGTCAAATAAATAAATAGGCTACTGTAAAATTCAAGTATTTAAATTATTTTTCTTTCCCACCCCACGTCCCTTTTGAATGTCTCCCTAATTCTGAGGCTTCAAGGTTTGCAAGTATGGGTAAAAGGGAAAAGTCTATGGCTGAGCTTACCGCATATAACTTTGTACATTTTCTGTCTGTAAAGTTACAATAAGCAATGTAAAGTGATGCGACAACAGGTTAGCTATTACCATATTACATCATACATTTTACCATGTTGGCCATACCTTGTGGGATTGCTTTAAACACCTTTAAATTGCTTCTCAGTCAGAATATTTAATCTTATATTTTTCAACAAAGTCTTTATAGTTAACAAAGTTTTCTTTTTTTATCCAATAAATGTGTAATCAACACCTCTTTCCACACAGTGTTGAGTATTTAGAGGAAATACAGCTATTTGGCTAGAATAGTTAAAGGATTGCATTTTGCAATAAATAAGATTGATAATGTATGGGAAATTATTATAAATGGAGCACTACCTGACAAGTCAGGAACTATATTAATCGCCAAATATGTCAGTCTCTAATATTTTAGGCACTGCCTAGGTGAAGCTGAGGTGAATAAAAAAGATGAAGCAAGGAATTAAAGACATGTATTGAACATGCACCTTGACAATGTATGTATGTAGAATAAATTGACAGTGACTTTCCAAGATAAAAATTATTTACAAAAGAAGAAAATAAGAAAGGGAGAAAATAAGACAAACATTTATTCACCCAAGCTAGTAACAAACACACTACTGATTTAAATAAACGAATAACCAAAATAAAACGACAATGAATGCATAAAAATTGAATAAAATAGAAACCATGAATGCTAGAAGACCAAGGCTTATATTGCAAATGCTAGGATGAAAGCTAAATTAGTTTACTAATTGTGATTAGTTAACTAATAAGCACCATTGATTTGTTGCTAAACCAATAAATAATGTAAGTAAAAAAACAAAACAGTGTTTGGATTAAGAAATGTTTTGTTTTTAAAACTGATATGGATAAGAAGTCATTGACCTTTGGCAAATTACTTTTATTATGGATTGATCATGGCAGTAAACAATCCAATTCTAGTATTTAAATGCATTAAAGCGAGTTCAAACACAGCTAATAAGATTAGTTTCTGTTCTTAATCTACTTTGAACCTATCTCTATTTAAACACCATTAATAGCATTTATTGATGAAATGAAGGCTTATCTAAGGCTGTTGCTGTAATCCACGTGGTGCTGTTTGGGCAGTGTAGGAATGCGGCTTGTGGCTGTCCTCTGTTTCAGCAGACTTTGAGGGTAAACAATGGGGTAGTCTCATCAGTGTTTGCGATTCACCTGATATCGGCAGGTGATACAAGGCGGGACTTAAAAACTGCTTCCAGAAATGCACGTGTGTTCCTTCGACGGCGAAAGAAGATGGTTGATGAGTCTTCTCTAGAGAAACTTCGACCAGGCTGCTTTGAAGAATGATTAACTTCCCTCCCCCAAACCCCTACCCTCCCCACACACACACACACACTTCCTGTGAGATTGAGGTTTCTTCTTCTACTGTGGAGCTAGATTGCAGATTAGTGCCAACCAATGGCTGTGTGTGACCCAAAACCAGTGACTATAAAATAAGGTTTTTCTAATGGATAATGAGATTTGTGATTGAAACTATATACTTTCAAAAGCATATTAGGAATATAAAGTGTACATTTTTAAAGTGACTATATTTGTATTTATTAATTATTTTGTTACTGTGACATATTTGTTTCCCTTAACAAAGTAACTAAAGCATTGATTTATAGACCTCTGAAATATTTGCCAGAGTGATACTCTTCAAGATGAGTAATATTTTGATGAGATGTCTTGGTTTTAAAATCTTTTGATCTATATTAAAGAGATTCTAAAACAAAGAATCGTTGTAAGATTAACTGGCAAACTGAGAGTTAATTAAAATGTTATGTAATTTACAAAAATGAAAGTCAGAATTTTTTTTTTGTAAATCCAATCTGGATACCATTTGAAATATATTTGCTCAGAAAAACATAATTTGATTTAATGCTATAATCACACTATCATAGTAAAGATTTGAACATATTACCATGCTTTGTTTTTCACTTGAGAACCCTGTTCTGTTTTTATGTGCCTCCAAGTCTCTCACACCCAAAAACAGAAAATTGCACAACGATACACACAAACTCATGACATAGATTCACTTGTTCACACAGATAAAAATTCACACAAACTAATTCATCCTTTTGCACAGGCACAAACTCATATACACACACCATGCCGTGCCCAACTTCTGTTTAGGGAAAAAAGTAATTACTTTCTCTCCCTGCCTCAATGCCTTCAAAAGCCTCAGTGGGGCGATTCCCCAGTGAGCCAGTGAAATTCACTTAAACAGCTTTTGAGAGAGTAAGCAGTCTTATTGTTGCGTACTGAAACTTTGATTGGAAATAAAGGGGAAAAATGAAAGAAGAGGGAACAGGAGAATATTGGTAAATAAAACTGTTGGGCAGTATTATTTTTCTCTTTTTTTGTACTATTTCTTTTACTTCTCAGAGTCTTTGTTCTTTTTGACTAAGCTAATGACTGTAGGCAAGCAACAACAGCAGGTAAAGAGAGGCTGTTGAGAATTGAGCTTTCTTTTAAAACTCTGGCGGGGGCTTTCTTGTGCACGTCTGAATGTGTGTGTGCATGTCAGCATGCCATCACAATGCTTACCCCATTAAAAATACACATCTCAATCTTTCAAAATCAATTTTCATCAGAAGTCTTTATGAGATCACAGTTCTATTTTATGATGGCCGAGGCCAAGACTTTCAGCTGCTCAGTTAATTCTACAGACAAGATCTTGCGGTGCTGGGCGATATGTATTCCTTAAAAAAAAGTATTAATACATATATCTACAATTAGTCATGTTTCAAGATTTTATCTGAAATTATGTCATAAACTCGGGGGGCCCATTTCTCTTTCTCAAGAGCTACTATTCTGAATTTTTTTAATGCACATCTGCTTCAACCCACCTGAAACAAATGGCTAAAATCCCTTAACACAGTCATTCAACTCTGCAGAGGACTATGATCAAGTCATGAGTATGATTCAGGAGTGTTGGAGAAGGAATCATTTTAAAAGTTGCAGGATAGTAGTTCTCAGAGACTGGAGCTGGGCACCTTTGTAATAAACCAACAAAAAGATGCTGGAGAAAATTAGTAAATAAAACGGATCATACATATTAAAACACGAAAACACAGCAAATGGGATCAAGTTGTGAAGCAGAGTTAAGCAGAGTTAGACTATGACACAATATCTAATATCACAATAGCTGGACTTCATACAGAACACAGAAATTTTTCTCACAAAAAAGAAAGAGTAATGCTAACTGCAAGCCTAACAAGATATACCCATCCACCTAAAATTTAGGCATCTCAATAATTTTCTGCTATGCCCCCCCAGAGAAGAGATTTTTTTCATGCCCCCCCCCCATTCCCCCACCCCAACCAGATTGATATGTAAAAATATTTAATTATTTATTGATACAAACCGGCAAAAGCACAATGCATATACTATATAGTGATTATGAAAAAAGAATAATTAAATAAGATGCAAGTTCTTCAAATGGTTGCAGCTCATTTAATTTTTTTTAGGTCTTGACACTATTTTCAAGTTCAGTTTATTAACTCAGTTGGTAACATTTAATCCACACTTCTCTGTCTGTGTGATGCTCAGAACAGAAACAGTTCAAATCTTTCATTGGGATGTGCATTTTTAAACTAATATTGAATATTAAAGCTTTTTTTAAACTGTGCTCATTGATAACCTGTCAGCTTCATCAGTTTATCACTTTTCAAGCTACATAACTTCTTCAGCTTGACTGTTTTTCTTTTCAGCTCTGCAACCCTATTAAATCAATTTATTATGTTAGAAATGCTGTATTTCACAAGTTCCACTTTTTCCATTTAGATTTTTCTGAATTCTGCTTTTTCCATTCTGGTCATATTTATTAAACCAAAAAGTATGTAATTGTGGTGACTGAAAACAATTGACCAAATCAATAACCAAATACAACATTTACTGTTATTTACAACTATTTTCATAAATCTACTGTGCTTTGGTTCAAGTATTTTCCTGTACAGGAGGCGCGTGGGGGTGGGGGTGATCTGACGCCCCCCCCGACCACCCCTCCGTGCCCCCCCACCCCCCTGGGGGAGCGGGCCCCACCATTTGAGAAGCACTGACCTAAACTAACAATGCAAACAAGTTTACCAATATTTAGCCAAAATAAATGGTCAATATTTATATCTGTAATGTCAAATATTTGTATAATTGTATGACGAATAAATGAAAAAACACCATATACAGTAGCCTAATTTAGAAAATCTGGTATTTGACCTTGACTCAATACGATGTCTGTCTGCAGAAATATAAAAAAATAAACAAAAAGTAAATATTAGTCATACATACTCACACACTTCTCATTAAAGTGCAAAACTAAGACACACCAGTGTGGGTAAAAAGAAACAAAGGAAAATATGCCCATTAAGTTGTGCAAATATATGCATCTGTAATACTGCATAAACAGAGCACTATCCATCTGTTTGCATTAACAAATTTCACAATGCACTTGGCGTCACATGGTCACATGGACTGGAAGCTATTGAAAAAAGATCACATTTTTACAGTAATATATTAATAAGAAATATTGCGTATTTTATTTTTTTAAAGATTTGGGGGTTACTTTGTCAGTAGATCTCACAGGTATTTTGTAGGATATATGGAGATTTATCAAGAACCAAACACGAACCAAAACCACCTCATTCAGGACGGAGCCTTCGGAGGCGATGTATCCACTCTATCAGCTCAGTTCAGGAGCAAACAGCTGTGTGCAAAGCAGAGAGCAAGTAGTGGAAATTAGGGGGGGGACATTAGAGGGGTTCTCCACTTTAATTAAACGAATTGCAATTGAATATTTAACTTAGAACTAAGATCATCGCAGTCTTTACAGCATGCAGTGAGACTGGAAAACACTCAGGGTACCCATCCACAACTTGAATCATTGTATTTGCAACGGCTTCATCACTGACACCTGCTCTCTCTCCCTGCAGCTGAAGTGTGGCTGTCAGAAAGGCTGACACTGCTGCACATCATTCAACCACGTTGTAACGCTCAGATTTAAATCCCCAGTTATGGTAACACCGTTACAACAATAGGAAAAGTAATTAATTAGATTATTCCGTTAACTTAAAAATAACGCTGTTAGTAATGCTGTTATACTTAAAGTAATGCTGTTACTCCCAACACTGATGGTAACTTGGGAGAGCTGTACAACTCCACAGGTGCCCTCTATAGAAGAGTGGAGAAATGTTTGACTTCTGGGAAATCCCCCCTCAAATTCAGAGATGGAATGCTGTAATTGTTTCAGGTGTTCTGGTCACTTGAAAAACATTATATGTGGTTGAAAACTAAGACCCAGAAGACACCCATCCATCCATCCATGATCTATTCCGCTTATCCTTGAGGGTTCGGGGGAGGGCTAGTGTCTATATCCACACCCTGCACAGGTTCCCAGTACATCGCAACCCTGAAGACACAATCTCCTACAATGAAACAAGGTGGCGGAGACATCATGATGTGGGGATGTTTCTCTTCAGCTGGACAGTTGGTGGGGCTAAATAGATAGCAGCTCTACAAGAAAATTTGTTTGAGGCAGTAAAGGACTTCATACTTGGGTGGGGGTTCAGCTTACAGCTGGACAGCAACAGTAAATATACAGCAAGAGCTTCAATAGAATGGTTTACTTGTAAGCATATTCATGTGTTAGAATGGTAAACACCAAAATGCAACTAAGAATATGTGGAAACTTTTGAAAATGAGTACTCACCGATAGTTTGTACAATCTTACTGAACTCACATCCTCATGAAGACTGTTCCATATTTTAGCTGCCTGAAAATGAAATGCAGCCTCACCGTGTTTATTGTTGACTTTAGGAACCACCAGGAGACCCCTCCCTGAAGTTCTCAGGGCCCGAGATGGTTCATATGTCCCTAACATGTCAGAGATGTACTTTGGTGCCAAACCATGAAAAGACTTATACATAAGCAGAGCTGTTTTAAATTCTATTCTCTGAGTGACAGGAAGCCAACGCAGAGACTGGACTAATATGGTCGTATTTCCTGATTCTTGTCAGGACTCGAGCAGCAGCGTTCTGGATGTACTGCAGCTGTCTACCAGCTCGTTTAGAGAGGCCAATGAGCAGGCCGTTACAGTAGTCTAACATGTTAGAGACAAATGCATGGATAAGTCTATGCATTCCTGTGATCTTAGCAATGTTTTTCAGATGGCAAAAAGCTGTTGATGTTATTGCTTTTATGTGGATGTTTAAGTTCAGGTCTGAGTCCATGATTACCCCTAGATTTCAAACCTGATTTTTTGGTTGAAGACAGAGAGACTCAAGATGACAAAGCTGGTAGAGATATAGCATATTGATATATGAAGAGATATACACCCAGGGATGGAGTTATCAAAGAAAATGGTATTCCTTCAAATGCTGACTCACCATAACACACATATTTATTTATGTATTTATATATGTATTTATTGCCTTTTAAATTAACTATAATGCATCGAATAAGGGCATATCAAAGGATTTCAGTTAAATGTACGTTATTTAGTAGTTATGATGCTTAGGAAACTTGAAAGGACCCGCAAGGCCTAAATTTGGAGACCCTTTATGTGTAATATGGTAAATAGCCTTTATTTAGTCCTGAGGACCTCAAAGCACTTTACCCCACATTGACACACTGGGGATGGTAAACCACTATCTAGCCACATAGCTACAGCTGCCCTTGGGCACACTGACAGAAGTGGGGCTCCCATACACTGGTGCAACAGGGCCTATAACCACCACCAGTAGGCAAGCAAGTGTCTTGCCCAAGGACACAACGGCTGGAAAAGAAAGAGACAGAGTGAGGACTTGAATCAGCAACCCTTTGGTTATAGGACAAACTCCTTACTCCTGAGCCTCTATATTGGTCTTGCTGAGGTCCGCTCCATGCCTCTTTCGTTTTGGTATTTTTATACAGGCTTAAGAATACCATTTGGGTCTTCTTAATAAAATGTCCTAAATAAAACAACAGAGGTAATATTATAGGCCACAAAGTATTCTATCACTGTTAAATTCTGAAGATCCTCTTATTGCCACATTCCTAGCAGTTTGGCCAACATCACAAGCAACCCTTGAAAATTAAACATACACACATTCATGCTTTTGATCACACTGCACATATGGGAATATTAAAACATCCAAAGGGATGGATAAAGTGGTTTGGAGAACAAAGAAAACCAACAGGGACTTTATTAACATAAAAAGTCTGACTATATGTAGGTGTTCAGTATGCAGTTGTGTCAACCTCTCTGAAAACTGCTCAATATCCTATGTGCCTAAGCTTGTACCGCCTTTTATTTAGTTACGTTTTATGTGAGAATGTGCGTGTGTTGCAAGGCAGATAACTTTGCTTTATAGCACATACACACAAATACAGAGACACTAATAGGGCTTTTGAATTATGAAGAGAACAGAGATGTGTGGCCCCCTTGGCTGCTCTGGGAGCTGGTAATCCCTATGTATGTGGGAGAATGCCTCTATTCTTTCTTCTCATCCCTTTCTACTTTGTTTCATCTTGGCTTCTAGTGAATCTTTCAAAGAGAGGAGCCTCAATTTTGTGTTTTCCTCGTCTAATTGACTGTGTTTTAAGGGATTGCATTAAATGACGTCACATGTATTAACATAAATTCAGATCAGAGCATAGAAAACAAGAGGAAAAAGGGGCTAAATGAAGATGCTGTCCCAATGGGTGACAAACATTATGTGGAAGACGTTGAAGAGGAAAAATTAAGCACAAAATGGGACAAAGAAACGCAAATAGTGTAGGACAGAGATGTTTAGAAGGAGACAGGCTCAGATTTAGTTGCTTGAAAGGTGAATAACTAAAAGTGCTGGGGAGATATATGCGTGGGGGTTAAGTTTGCCTTTTTCAATATCTCCTTCCCTTTGATCCCCCTGACTTCATGCCAGTAAAGAGAGTCAGACAGAAAGTGAGAAAAGGTGAGCAGGAAAGAGAAGACGAGTCATAAAGGAACAGAAAAGATGAGAGGCAAAGGTGCAAACCAGAATTTGGGTAAAGAAGAGAAGATGAAGAGCGGCGAGACACTTTGGAATTCATCAAGAAGTGGAGGCGAGGTGAGAAAGAAGTGAGATAAAGAGAAGGCGCTTGAGGTTGAAAATAAAACATGGAGAATGAGCTGAGTCATGGGAAAAATGTAGACAGATGAGACAGTGGGGAGTAATGCTGTGAGAACAAGGGTGAGGAAAATTTGTGTTTCACACTGCTAATTATAAGGCAAAGCAATACAAGCCAGTTAGTATTTGAAATCAGAACAGTTGGCAATGGTGCATTTGGGAATATATGTGAAAGAAAATGGTGCTGAATGGCTCTGACTCCTGAGGAGATGTTAGAGGACCATCATGATGTCTTTAAACATCACACATTAGGCTTGATTAATGTTGGAGTTAAATAGAGAAGAATGTTGTCAGAAATAAAACGTATTGTAAATCAAACTCTGGCCTTTGCTCTACAGGGGAATGAAGAAGGGATTTGTGTCATTTTGAGTATAGGTTGCAGAATTGTTTTATGTGAAATGGTTTTTTAACTGTATTAACATTTATAAATAATACAAACAAATTCTATTAAGGTTATGAATTTCAGAAACAATTTTTTGAGGTTGAGGTTTTTTTTTTCTTTTTTTGATAGGGACAAATACAACAACATAGACAAACTGTACAACAGAAGTCCCATGCTCGGATCATAATGCTTGTAACAATAGCTAATTTACAGCACTTGTCCCTAGAAGGGCTTTTATTACAAAAAAATAAAATTTGTTTTAAAAAAATTGGAATTAAATCAAAAATGAAAAATTGTCAAATTAGATTTTTCAGAAGCTTAAAACATATAAATATGTAATGAAAACCAACACTAACAGAATAAAAACACAAAAATATAACCAATTAGATGTGTGCAATGCTGCTGTTGGCATATCCATGATTTGGTTAATTTTCTTAAATGACTAAAACTAGTGACTGTATTTTAGTGAATTCCAAAGCTCTATACCTCTCACACACAATGTAGATTGAGTTAAATAGTTTTACAAGAGGTCACCTTGCAGTTGGGTGTAGTGACATTAGTCTGTGTCCAGACAGTAATTCCAACTGAGACAGTATTACAAAATTAAAAAATATTTCTGCAAATTCAAGTGTCGAGCCATTTCTTATCATGTGAAAGCCATTAATATTTAATGTGCTGATTTTACAGTTTTTGTTATAGTTTTTAAACTTTAACAGGTTATGTAAAATTATTCCAGGATGCTAAAGGGGTTCCCAGTGTATGAAGCTGGCTGCTCTGCTTTGTGACCGCATACGTTGGAGGCCGCCATTGCTCCTCCATTGCTGTAGTACCTCCATTTGGCCGCTAGGCCCCCATTGAAAAGCATTGGACTTTAGACACGTTAAAAACAACTTTAATGCCTGGTGCCCATTTTTTTTAAACGTTCATAGACTACATATTCTTCCTGAGATAACGCTGGGCTCGTCAAAAACATAGGCACCAGTCTGGTTTTCGTAAGATAATTTTTTGAAATCTTTCATAATTAATTACTTTGATTGAAAGGCCATTTTGTTGGACTTTAATTATAGTAACACTACCTTTTAACAATTATTTCAAGTTACTAGTTCTTACCTTTTGAGGTTTGAGAAATAGGAGAACCGTCGGAGGAGCGCAGATATGGCAGCAGTCAGGCATGGGGCAATTATCCTTTAGCTTAGTTAGCCAAGTTTAGCATCAGAGCTAAAGATTCGGGAGTGGAATGGGAGTGATTACGACAGAACTACACGCCCATACAAGCCTGCGATGGCAGAGTCTACAGTGAAGATCCCGCCCCATGCCCTTTTTAGGAACATGCTTCATCAAAGCTGGGGAGGAGGAGTCTGTGAATCCGCCATGAATTCCCCCATGAAACTGTTTCATTCTGGTAAACGGGGAGGCGTGACGAGGCGCTGTCTATTCTTTTTTAAAGTCTATGGTACAGTCAGGCAAATCAGGTAATTGATTGTGGTCCCTGCACAAGACAAAGTCCCACACAGTGCCAAACCAAGTTGGCACAGTCAGTCACTGCTGTGCTGTGTGGTAGCGTGCCCAATGAATTTGGCCGTCTGATACAGGGGCCCTGTGTCAATCCCGCTCCTCCCTCACTTTCCTATTGGTTACATAAGATGAGCAAATAGTGTGTAGACAGGTGTTATGCCAAGAAATGCATGACTGTCAAAAATTGCATCCTCTGATGCAACTCATTGATAACGAGGAGAAAACGAGGAGATAACGAGGAGAAAACGGATTAAAATATTGTCAACGCAGGAGCTTTTACATATATTCATAATATTACCATTTTTCTTATGCATGTAAATCCTGAAAACCTAACGTTTTATCACAGACAAATGTGAAAAATGAATAGCTTTTATCCAAACACTTTTTACTTTACCGTTTTAACATTACTGTGTCTCCATTTTTTCTGTCACATTCTCCTTTTTTTACCAACAGCATGATAGTTTAAGCATTTCAGATCATCTAAACTTTTTAAACTAGTGCTGAAAGACTGATATGGGCGCAAACAGGACACAATGTGAGTATGAAAATGTTCTATCCACCGTTAATGACAGTGCACAATTATTTTATCACTTGGTCTAACACTTGAATACTAACATTCAGAAATTATGTAGAAAACACTAGGTGTCCGTTATGAAAAACAAGAAAATCATGTTCTTGTTCAGCGGGGCGAAGAGGAAGACCTGGAATTTTTGTTATTATGAAGTTAATTTATCAATGCGGTATCTTAATGATCAAAAAAGAAGGAAAAAAAACTCCTTTGTGGTTGTTTCTGTTTACCCCTCTTCAAAAATTATATACAGACAACATTTATTTTTTCAATTCTCCCTATGAGATCTCTTTTAACCTTAAAATAGGCAGTCAAATAATGGCATTTTCATGCAATACTCAAAATAACCAATTTAGTTGGTTTTCAGATGGTAATTTACTAACCACCAGTTAGTTATGGAAAAAGTAGTACATTTAATATTTAGCTACATTTAATCTTTCTCCTCCTACTACTACTTCATATTTTTCTTTCGCAGTTGTTGCTCATGTGACTACGTGATGCGATAAATGTGTTTCCATTACTGTTTTGCTAAATGTATTAATTTCGATGTGCTCGAAAAACCACCTCATCCAAGCACAAAAACTTTATTGAAAAAGGAAAGTTTTTTCAAAATTGCTGTGTTTCCATTAGGCAAATTTATTTTCACAACTTCAGTTGGACAATTTCATGGGTAATGGAAATGCAGCTTCAGATTTGAACAGCGTACCAAATGAAGTTATGGAGCTGGTTGCACCTTGTAGAGTTACAGTGACTTTGGAGCACATATCTGCAGTGGACACAGACCAATGCATCTAACCCACTGATGCTGGAGCACAAGCACAAGATCAGGATAGCCCTCTGTTCAAAAAGAAGTTCTGCTTGTAATTTCAGTCAGCAGTGTCACAGCAAAACGTGGATTCAGCATCCGTTACACACAAGTAGGTGCGTAGTTTTCATCTGTGAACCACAAGGAAGTTGTCAAACTCTTCAGTTAGGCCTCATCAGGTGAAGTTTTTATATTTAAATACATGCATTGATCTGCTTTATGTATAATGGCACAATGAGGATTCTTTGTTCAGCATGTTGGGTCATGGCTTTTAAATCAGTAGGCTGATTTGATTACGAGATAACCACAGGTACTGCGTTGGGTGTGAAAAAGCCTTCTAATGGTGCAGGCAATGCGGATTGGTAAACTTGATCCATGCAGGACCCTGAGATGCATCTAAACAAGGATAGAGCACTCTGAGGTTCCATCACTAAGTTAGACTTGGTTGTAGTTTAGCCTACCTTTAATTGCGTGTCTATGTCCACAAGATGATCTCTGAGATGCTGCAACATGTTGGAGGTACTGGAAGCTCTGTAAACGGGTGACCATGTGTCCTGGATTTCCCCTTGAACATCTTTTGGGTAACCAAAAATTTTTCTATATTGGAGACTTCAAGCACTTTCAATGTCGAAATAGTTTTGTCCTGGTGGTTTCTGTCTGCTGTGCTTCTTCAGGCATGATGTGTGCATTTTTTTTTACTGTTCCAGTTCTGCTTTCTGTCTGTGTGGGTGGTGTGCTGTCATGTCTTGGGGGGATTTTTGTTTGTTTGTGGTTGTTTTCTGATGATGTTGAGGAGGTCTTAATGGTGAATTAGCCTCAATGTCTCACACCGTGGTTAATAGTCAAACTGGTTCATCTTTGCAACCCTACTTGAATGCCTAAGATTTCACCAGTTTGTCTGTTTATCTACTGATAGACTGGTTAGTGTAAATTAGTTGTCACTCTAGTCACCCAAATAAAATAAAAAACAGATGCACTCAATAGTTCCTTGGAACATAGTCTTATCCTGAAAACAAAAATAGCAGAACTAGCTATCCACAAACTGAGAATGCATGTGTATCACTAAAGGTTTTATGTTTTGGCAGATTAGTTAAATAGTTTTTCTGACGAATATAAACTGCATTCTTCATCTGCCTTTAGACATTTTGCCAGTTGCTTGGGCTCCCCCAACCCTCCAGCCATATGAAGAGCAAGAAATTAACTGGTTGAACCTCAGAACCGAAAAAGAAATAGGATGGTAAAATCTCCCAGTATGCCCCAGAGTGCTCTAACACTGGGATATCACGGTATTCTATTTGTCTAAGGGATTTATATGCACCTGGAGATCCCCCTGACATCTTGAAAGTATAATAACCTGCACAGAGCAGCGACCTGCCTTTTCCCAAAGCTTCCCAGTCCATCTTTGCATAAAGTTAATCCCACTGCCCGATTAAAACACTATTTTCAAAGAAATACCTTCGACTCGAAAAACAGGCTGCTGTTTGCATACTCCATGACCACACCAATCATAAACTACTGTAAATTTTAGACTATAAGCTGCTATTTTTTTTACATGCTTTGGACCCTGCATCTGTGATAGACTGGCGACCTGTCCAGGGTGTACCCCGCCTCTTGCCTGTTGACAGCAGGAGATAGGCACCAGCAAACCCCCCCCCCCCCGCGACCCCTTGAGGAATAAGCGGTTAAGAAAATTGATGGACGGACGGACCCTGCATCCTATACTAGGGCTGCCACAAACGATTATTTTTATTATCGATTAATCACTAATTATTTTGCCGATTAGTCAACTAATTGGATCACGTTTAAAATGCATGTTACTGCAGTTCAAGCGGCTTCCCCAAAATTTGCATGTTTCCTGATGTGTTATGTAGTATCTAAGATAGTGATTTTTACGATGATAGTTCATTTAAAATTTATGAACCAAATAAAAAAAATAAAACATTATTGTTACAGCAGACACATGACGTGTGCTAAGCATAGTGAAATTACCATCAACACTGTTAATGTTGAAGCCTTTAAGTAATACAACAGTCTCTTTAGTCAGGAGCTTAATCAAAACTACTGAATGATCCTCACAGAAAGATATTTCCTGCTCACAGCCATTTAATATCTTAAGTCAGAGTAAACATTACATTCTGACAAAATAAGTATTTTAACGCAATAATAAGAATAATAAGCAGCAATTATTTTTTTTTGCAACACCTGCACCTTCATGTCCTGTAAGCAACAGCAGCTTATCAGAACCAGTCTCGAAGCAGCAGCTTGGGCCATAAAGAATGTCATATAAGAGAATCTAGACAATTTCATCAATCTATAAACACCCCCAGATACCCAGGAGAGAAGGTAAAAAGCCAACATGTAAGGTAGAAAGGAGAAAATCGCTCTGCTGTTGATGCTAATGTTAGCAGCAACCAAGCTAAGTAGCTCATAGAGGGTGTTTCTCAATGTCAAGGCGAGACGCCTTGCTTACGAGGACATTGTAAGCGAGTTAGTACCTGGTAGCCATCAAAGCTGGAACTACTAAGTAACTAACCAACAATATATAACTGCTTTGGATCAAATAAAAAATAAATAAAAAAAACATTTTAGATACAGCATAAGCCCGATAGCTGCAGTTAGTTGACTTACATTTAAACTGGAAATTTTCGCCCGAAGTAGCCACTGCTGACTCCGACTGTGCTGTATTCTGGGAAATCTTTGACCAATAGAAGCCATCAAGGCACCTCCCATGTAACTTTGGCCACTTACCTAAATGCCAGACAAATGGATGGCAGATGCCTCAGTAGCACATGGACATTGGAACACGTCATGGCGGTCCCTGATGACGTATCTCCTTGGCAACCGGGGCGGGACCAAGGCATCAAGGCAAGGTTCCTTGGCATTGAGAAACACCCAGAGGCTACTGTCCTTGTTTTTCATCAGCCACAGTGGGCTTCTCTTTAAGAGCTCAAACAACACTGCTGTACAGCCGTAAGCAGTTTCTACTTAATGAATTTTGCATTATATATGCTTCTCTTTTAATTTAATTAAACTCTCCAGAATTTTAGAGCTACATTGTCAGCTCACTGCTGATACTGCTTCTGGTGTAGCTGCAGCTGAGCCCACTTGCCACAACCGCACATGTGCATGATGGTCAGAAAGGCAGACAGAGCAGATGAAGGGACAGATACCGTTTTAAGAGAAAAACAATGCTTAAAAAAATAATAACATAAATTACAATTTTACTTGGCAACATCGATGTAGCCCTAACCTATACTACTCTTCTTTTTAAATCAGAACATAATCTTATTTTCCTAAACTCTCTCGGTAGATAATATCAATGAAAACTTGCTGCTAACAGTTCAAAATCCAGGCTCAAGACGTTAAGTTTCACAGTGTCCCGTGTCTTGAATTACACCATCTATTGTTTACATGCATTGGTGAACAGCCTTCTTTACTTTTGCCACTCTTCTTTAAATACCTGTCTGCTTGTATTAAATGAAAAGAAAACAGAATGAAGCTGGAGTTATGGATGATCCTGTAGTCTAGTCTTAGTGAAACAAAGAATAATCCATTTATTTGATACTCTGGCTGAGTCATGGTTGGCGCTTTAAGTTCATGCAACTTGTTTGCCAAATATTTGAAGTTCCTCATGATGATCGAGGGAATAGATAACTAAAATTTTATTTTTCACTCTTTCTTCCATTTGCTCAAGCTCTGCAACCATGACAAACCACTCCTAACCTTAAAAAGGCAGGTCCACCACATTAGAGCTGGGCTTTTGGCCCCATAAGGCCCACTGGTCTTCAGAGGGTTAGTGATTATGACTGAGAAGGTTCTAAATAAGTAACTAAACTATAACACACACAGCATACATTCAAACTCATGCCCCCATACAAAAAATCCAAAAGACTTAAGGTCATACAAGCAAAGCTTTATACTTTATCAATGCAACTTGTCTACTCTGATGCAAAGTGAAACCCTTATGTAAAGCCAAACAATCTATCAGGATACAATCTGCAGATGTCCCTTTAGTAGTGGAAAACTGCCCTGACACATGTAACCAACTAGCCTATTTAAATGGTATAGCTTAACTGCCACAACAGAACGTGAATTTACAGTATAATAAAAATAAATGACTGTTGTTTGTTTATTTCTGCTCTGTTTGAATCTGTACCTAATCAATTAATTAAACCCCTAGTCTCAGGAGTGTGACAATTTACCCTCAGTTTGTTGGCATATCTGACAAACAATTGATCAGCTAATTGAGCTGAGGTACCCTTTGATGTTATAACATGTGTTCCGGAATAGATGATACTGATGGGACACATGAAGAAGAAGGCTGCCACCGTAATCAGGATGCCCTGTCAGCTTCAAATGGATTACCGCTTGATTTGCATGGCGGCACTTCAGAGTTCAATTGGAGTGGGGTTGAGGGGATGAAGGGGGTAGGTTGGAAGGCAGAGAAAGGGAAATGCATTTCAAAGAGGCGTTGCATTTGGTGGATTTGAAAACAGGATGTATCCATTGCTCATTAGCAAGAAGGAAAGCTGTTTGAAGTTGAAATGTTTGGCAGTGTTGGCAGCTAATATGACAAGAAAGCTCCATAATAAAATTGAGATGCTCATTTTCTAACAAACCTTGAGGAATGCTAAAACCATACAAAACAAGCAGCTGACAAATATTCTATGTCTGAACATTTGGAACAAAATATGTATTTTTACGTCTTCAGATTGGTCTCTGCTTGGGTTCGCAGCACTAAAGGGCTTTAGCTGTTTGACACAAGCTATCACTGGAGCTGTAAATTATACACAGTGTGAAATCTTAACATTCAAACACTGTGCCATCTGTTTACTCAGACGTGTTTAGTATGCAGTGCTGTCTCACATGCTAGATTTCCTCAAACGTGTGGAAATATTGTATATATTTCATATTTTGCTTTGGGGGTTTGGGGATTTTCACCAAAGAAAATGACTTACTTTAAAGTCAAAAATAATTAGAATGACATAAAAACTTTAGGGTTAAGATCTACCAAGAGGCTCAGAGGAGAGTTAAATTATGATAAAGATAGCCAACTCCTATCATGAAAAAAAAAAAAAGTTTTTTCCTCCCTTCAAATAAGCACTGTAACTTTCACTGACTATATATGCTGTATACAACATGCAACAATACACTAATCTTCGCATGCATCTGGTAAACATGGGTGTTATGTTACTTGTGATCTACTGTTTTTTGCTAAATTTCTTTTTTTAATTCTTGTTGTTTGTATGATTGCTACCAAAATCTTACATAAACAAGGATGATCACCAATACACTTCCCTTATTGTATGACTGAGAAAAAAATAACAGCTCATTGCTATTATTATTATATATGTTTTATATATTTTACCTTTTGTTTCTTTAACTAGTTGTATTTATTATTGGCAAACATATAATTCACGCATGATATTGCCTAAGTTCTAACTACAGATGAACAAAGATATACGGTGTTAACCAGAAGTTGGTTTTTAGTTTGACCCAGTAGGTAATTCTAAAATCTGACCTTTTTCCAATGAGACAACACATCTGGATGGCATGGAAATTACTAGTGGGACAATAAGATTCAAAATCATCAGTTAATGTCAAGGCAAGACAAGGCAAGTTCATTTGTAGGGCACAATTCATACACAAGGCAATTCAAAGTGCTTCACGGTTGCATAAATTAAGGAAACAGAAAAAAAATCTACTTAAAAAAATGTATTACAATAAAAAGCCGGACTGCAGATAAAATACTTTCAATTGTCATATGCACAGGTAAAAATAACTGTTTTCAGCCTGGATTTAAATATTGTTAGAGTTGAGGCTTGTCTCACATCCTCATGAAGACTATACATATTTTAGCTGCCTGAAACTGAATGCAGCCTCGCTGTGTTTATTGTTGACTCTGGGAACCACCAGGAGACCCCTCCCTGAAGTTCTCAGGGACCGAGATGGTTCATATGTCTAACATTTCAGAGATGTACTTTGTGGCCAAACCATGAAAAGACTTGTACACAAGCAGAGCTGTTTTAAATTCTATTCTCTGAGCGACACGAAGCCAGTGCAGAGACCGGAGCACTGGACTAATATGGTTGTATTTCCTAGTTCTTGTCAGGACTCGGGCAACAGCGTTCTGGATGGCCATTAATTAACCAGTTAGTGGTTAGCAATTAGCTGAGAACTAATAAGACATGTTGATTAAGCTCATAGAGTGAACTCTGATATAATTTTATGTTTGGTTTAAGATGTTCGTCAAACTTTTTTTGTGACTCTACTCTGTTGTATGACTTTACAATTGAAGAACATAAATAATGAACCCTGACAGTACTAAGACTAGAAATTAATATTTTTACAGCTGTCCTTTCAACTATTAAAATTTTGTCATTATCTCTTCTTATAATACAGTTAAATTCTTGAAAATATAAATTTGAATTTAACACAATTAATTTGCTGGTTAAATATTTAATAAAAACTCACATTAGAAATATGACACAGAATTCTGACTTGTGCAATCATTTTAAAAAGAAAAACCCAACAGAAATACTCCTAAGTATGCCTAATAGTTTGGGTTTTCTTCCCTAAGCAAACTTTTTTACAGACTTATGAAACCGTTTTATAATGTCAGAATGCTGTTGCTGAAAGTGACTTGCCATTGTTGAACATATTTTTATAGTCAGAGATTTAAAAATAAATTGTTTGCCCACATAAAAAAAATTCACAACCGGTTCAATCTCCACTACCCAAAACAGTCGATTACTATTAAAACTATCACTCAGATGAATTTAAAGTTTATGTGAACTCGGTTAATTACACTCAGCTGAAATACTGAGTAGACAGAAAGGGCATAATGAATAAATTAATGCAAAAAAAGTTACGTATCTTAGGGAGAACCACAGTATTGACAACTTATAAAGCAGGCTAGTAGGTTTATTAATTTTGTGATTATATGATGAGTCATTAATGAAAAATAATATCAAACAAATTATCTGCAATCACAGAAGGGTGGTGTCAACAGCCAGAGAGTTTTGACAGTGACAAAGTTATATTTACCTAATCTTGGAGAAGGCACTGGGTCATATGTCAAATGGTTGGTCAAATTCAAGGGTAACACATTTTTATGAATGATATGAGTGACTAGTTTTTTTTTTAGTTTTTTAAGTATTTTTTTAAAGGCTTTGCTAGATCTTGGAGGATTAGATTACACTTTAGATGAAATACACAAAAGCATTCAAATCATTCAGATTGATTCTTGATCAGACTAAATTCTTTATTTGTATAGGTTGTTTAAAAAAATTTCTAATTCAAAATAAACTACATTCTCCTGACTCTACGAGGTATTTGTTAATTGCTTCTTTCAAAGTTAGTAATTGAATTCTTGCCTTGCCAAAGTAAAATGTTTTTGCAATGCAATAAAAAACAGAAATGAAGCTGGTTGCCAAAAAAAAAGACATTTTGCTAAAGTAAAGTGGGAAAGTCCATTCAAAGAGACAGATGGAAGCAAAATGTTATTGGATGTTTATACACTGTATGATACAACATAAGATTCTCACCTAAAATTATGTTTCAAACACCCTGAGTTATAAAAAGTGTGTGTTGGAGAGTGAGATTTGTCCTTGAAGTTATGGCCTAGCTTTATATAAAAATAATACAGTGTTGTAATGTTTGAAAGTAAAATTATATTTTAAAGGGCCTATATCATGCAAAATCGCGGTTTTGGAGTTTTCAGCCATCTGGTAATGCAATTTTCTCTTTAAAAACTTCACCAGAGTGGTTTTTGGCTTAATTCACGCATGTCTGAGTAATCCTCCTGAATTCTGCTCTCTGATCAGCTGCCCCTCCCTCTCCTCTCCTAGAAAATGACTGAGTGTTCAACTAGTGACATCACAAGTTGAAAACAAAGGGAGTGCTAGAGGTATCTGCACTACCCCTGCAGGCAGAGCGGCTAACCTCTGCTAGAGTTCCAAACACACCCTCCTCCTTCTCATAGCTCATTGCTGCTTTGGTTTTTGGCAGCTTAAAACACTTTTTTGTGTTGGATTTTTTACTTTCTCTGTGAAAACGCCCATTTGCCTGCATGGATTACAGGATATTATTCTACATTCCTAAAGAACAACAGCCGGATCAAAAAAGTATGAAGCCTTATGGACAGAGAAGTAAGTGGCTACATGCTAATGCGTACAAACGTAATTTATCAAGCTGCTTATGTAATCTTATAACAGCATTGTGTGGTTAATTAATTGATCTGTGGCATCTCAGAATGTTCAGTAAACGGGTGCAAACAACACCAATGGCTTTTTTATATACTGCGCTGGAAAGATATGCTTAATGGACTCAGTTAGTGGTTTTCGGCTCTGTCTAAAGCCTGGAGATTTAGCAACTAAAATAGGCTTTATTGACTCAGTTTCTTTAAACACAAAAGAAAAATAAACCAAAAGTCTGTGCCCTTAATATAACAGAGTTTCATTATGGTTCTTCATGCTTTTCAAATTCACTATCAGAATACTGTTTGAGATGAAGCTCAGCACTGTTTCTCTCAGTCCGAGCTGCTGCAGCTCTGCACAAGAGGAGCGGAGCGTGCGGGGGGATGCAGGAGGCAGGTTTATAGAGAAACTAGCCGTTTTATTTTGTGGTCCAACATTAACTACAGGATACAAGTTACATTTTAGGACAAATTAATACTGTATTACACCAACTCTAACAGTTTAGCATACATATGTCTATACCAGAAGTTGAAAGCTGTAAAATAGCATGATATAGTCCCTTTAACCTTACATTTCAGTTTATTCAGTTTAATTAAATGCAGAGCTTGGTCTGTATACAGTGGATGGACATAACCTCTGTGATGTCAACTGTAGGTTTTCTGAACAGCTGAAGTGAAGCCTAATGAACGGTTCCCACCACTGCAGTCTTGGCCATGTCAATTAACTCTAGGAAAATAAAACAATTAAAACTAAACTATGTGATTTTTAATTAAAACAAGTTGTATTATTCAATATGTAAAGTAAAGAGGAATTGTGATAATTTAAACCCATTTTCGATCAAGGAACATTGTCAAAATGCTCAGCATTAATATAATTTTTTTTGCCTAAGAAAATAGAGCAAAGACTTCTTGGATGGTCTGTTCAATCAATACCACAGCAAGCCATCTTTTTCCAATAAGTGCATGATTAAAAAAAATGAACATTGTACAACTGATAGTCAACTTCAGAGAAACAAAATGGCCAAAACTTGAGGCCAAGGCCGGGGACAAGCCAGTAGTGAGAATGCTACTAGATGTAGTGAAGAATCATGTTGATGGCATCATCTATAGACCTGTAGGCAAGCTGCAGGAGGTGCAGAATGGGAGCCTTGAGGGTTTTGAGGTAGAAGAGAAATGGGCGCTCAAATGACTTCATTAAATCCTTGATGGAGATGATGGCTCCGTAGTGGAGGGAGTAGGACAAGGTAGGGGGAGGAGTGTCTTTAGTGTCTCTATTGTTGGGGCAGGTGGAGTCTGATAATTATAACTTTATTTGCTTACTGCTAATAAGAACACGATTTAAGATGATAATATTCCTATAGACCATTATAAATATGTTAATGCAGAAATGCATTTTTAATTAAACGTATGTTTAATACCAGGTAAAGGCTTTTATTTTCAAAAGTTAATTTTATTGTGCCAAACAAGCCTCATTGTAATCCCATTTTTTAAATTTAATTGGTCTGGCTGAAAATACCTTTTCTTTCAGAATTTCTTTTTGCACACCCTATGGAAAAGGTGCTCTAGTTGCAGAACTTAATTGTTTCTCTTCATCTGCTGGTTAGTACTGGAAGAGGTATGAGCACACTTTAATGTTTTTAGTGTGGATTAAATGTTTCTATAAATACAGATGATCTACAAAACTCAATCAGATTTCATTGTCATTTTTAAAATTCCAAAGCAAGAGTGGGGAAAAGCATTTGACATTTGAAAGTCTTCATAGTTTATTTGTTCCCTTTCTAATATATTTCTGTATATCCGTCTCTACTAATATTTCTCAAAAGACAAAAGCTGTTTGTAGGAACTGTCATGCTTTTTCATCACATTGTAAAAGCCACAATGGAGAAACTTGGTTTCTCATATGCTCTCCCATGAGACAGTACTGACGTGGTCTTTCCCTGGTGTCACCAGGGAAAATCAGAATCCTCCTTTGCCCACTTCAGGGAGTGCTTCCTTTCCATAAAGACACCCCTATGTTTGTGCTCCATGGAATAAGTAACTAGGGCATCTGGGGGAAGAAAAACATCACAACATAATTAAATGAGTGTTTGTGGCTCACGACACATTACTTCGAGTAATAGAAGATATGCACATATTTTGTTGTTTGTGCACTGCACCATGAAGACAGTACTTTGGGGGTAGAGTCTGACTATGAATGGAGTGTTGCAAACCCAATTGTACCTGACAGCCATAACATTGTTTTATTACCAACACTAAGTTGTAATAAGTGCTGCTACAGATGATGTAACAACAAATTCACATACAAGTATGGTACTTGAAAATGTGTATGCCATACAGATTCAAACATACAGATCAAAATAAGGTAAATATCAGACAAAGATAACCAGAATAAATACAAATCAAAGTCTAAGATTTGGGATTCCAGTAAACCAAAGTATGAGCCATTATCCAAATGAACAAAGCATAGAACAGTAGTAAAGATTCCCAGAGCCTGAAATAATTACTCCAAAAGTGCATTGATGCACCCTCCTGGAGTTTACAAAAGAATCCAGAATCACATCTAAAACAATGTAGGCCTCAAATAATGCCTGTGGCCATGATTCAACAAACTGAAAGACATTAGGCAAAATGACATCAATGGGAAATTACAGGGTTAAAAATATTTTGATGATCCCTATGACTTTTGAAAGAAAACATATCTGATACCAAATGAGGTAAAAGTCTAAGGCAAGTGTGGAAAAGTCCAGTCCTCAAGAGTTACACCAGAGGGTTGACAGTTATTCTGGTCTGAGAGACACACAGCAGCTGATATAATTGAATGTATCACAAATGTTCTTGGTATTATTGTAATTCTCACATTGTGCATGTATTTCTATCTGCAATTCTTTGCTGGCTGTAAAATAAATAGCCCCATAAAGTTGATATTTTATCTCACTATCTTGCAGCTTCTAAATGTGTCCCCTTCGCCCACATACCTCAAACAGTTGACTGAATTCCTCCATCAGCAGACATTCAGTTCTGCAAGTGCTGGTAACAAGCCATTATTTTGATTCAGTTGTGTTGGAGAAAGAATGCATCTAAAAGCTGCAGGTTAGTGGATCTTGATGACTGTTGTTAGCCATCCCTAGTCTAAAAATTTGAAAAGTGTGTGGATGGATGGATGGATAGAAGGATGGATAGATGGATGGATGGGCGGATGGATATCACACTCACAGTCAAATGTGGTGGTGCTGGTAATATAATGCTCTGAGGCTGACTTGCTTCTTTTGGACCTACAGCATATTGATCCAAGTTCATCAGCAAATGTTTATTTAAATCACTCAACAAAAACAACAGAATTCTGGGTTTAAATCTAATTGAGATCAAATGCTTGATAGCAGTTGTTGAAAAGGGGTCATTACTTTTTCGCAGGTGTTTTTGGATGTCTTTTTTTTTCTCATAACAAAAAAAAAAAAATCAACATTTCTTTCTTGTTATTTACTCAGTTTATCTCTGTATCATATACAATTGTGTTAATGGTCTGAAACATTAACAAGTGTCAAAAAAACAAAAAAAGGAATAGACATGATAAGGAGCCAAACATTTCTCGCAACACAGAAGAACTTCTCTAACTTTTATACAATGTAGCAAAAAAAATAAATAAATAAATAAAATGATGCTAAAGGCCATTTTTTTTAAATTCAGAAGTGTTCTAGCAGACGCACATTATCTTATAATCACACTCCTTTCAATTGCTTCTTTTCTTTTTGGCTCATTTAGTACCTTTGGCTCATTTAGTGTACCTTTAGTACACTTCTCTCCATTTGTTTATCTCACCTGCTTTATCTCCCAAGATGTCCCGCTCGCTGTGTTTTACTCTCTATCCTCCTCAACCGTAATGGCCTGTCTTACACTATGTCTTTTGTTGAGGTAGGTAAGCATGTGAGAGAATGAAACAAATGAATGAATAAATACAGAAGTAGTTACAGCCAGCAGGAGAAGCTGGAAATGGGAGAAGCTGCAGAGAGGAGAAGACCAGCGGCATGAAGCACACTCATTTTCCTAGCAAGTCATTCGGTAAGTTAGTCAGTCAGTCTGAAACAGACTGCAACCTTACAGTGGCTTCCTCCTAGCTCTCTACTTCATGGATGTTGAAAGAGAGGCAGCACTCACTTTACAAAACATGAAAGAACATCTGACATGGTTGAGTGGCTTAAGATTTCTTCCTCTCTTTCCACTAACTGCCAACATATTGACATAGGGGAAACTAAAAAAAGAGCATATTTAATTATATGTTTCACAGATTTGGCCTCTTATGTATATGGATTTTCCTGGAAATAGGGGGTTGGTACCACTCTCAGGACCTTTTCAGGTCGGTTTTCTTGGATCCAATCCACAGCAGTACCTGTAGAGTCTTTAGATTACCACGGTCTTTCCAAACCTTTTTTGACTTGTGTACCCCATGCGCTATTTTGTCATACCACAAGTACCCCCTTAGTCAAATGTGTTGATTCTGCAGAAGTACAGTGGGGCAAAAAAGTATTTAGTCAGCCACCGATTGTGCAAGTTCTCCCACTTAAAATGATGACAGAGGGTCAGTAATTTTCATCATAGGTACACTTCAACTGTGAGAGACAGAATGTGAAAAAAAAAATCCATGAATTCAAATTGTAGGATTTTTAAAGAATTTATTTGTAAATTGTGGTGGAAAATAAGTATTTGGTCAATAACAAAAATTCAACTCAATACTTTGTAATATAACCTTTGTTGGCAATAACAGAGGTCAAACGATTACTAAAGGTCTTTACCAGGTTTGCACACACAGTTGATGGTATTTTGGCCCATTCCTCCATGCAGATCTTCTCGAGAGCAGTGATGTTTTGGGGCTGTTGCCAAGCAACACGGACTTTCAACTTCCTCCACAGATTTTCTATGGGGTTGAGGTCTGGAGACTGGCTAGGCCACTCCAGGACTTTCAAATGCTTCTTACGGAGCCACTCTTTCGTTGCCCGGGCAGTGTGTTTGGGATGATTGTCATGTTGGAAGACCCAGCCACGTTTCATTTTCAAAGCTCTCACTGATGGATGGAAGTTTTGGCTCAAAATCTCACGATACATGGCCCCATTCATTCTTTCCTTAACACGGATCAGTCCTCCTGTCCCCTTAGCAGAAAAACAGCCCCAAAGCATGATGTTTCCACTCCCATGCTTCACAGTAGGTATGGTGTTCTTGGGATGCAACTCAGTATTCTTCTTCCTCCAAACACGACAAGTTGAGTTTATACCAAAAAGTTCTACTTTCGTTTCATCTGACCACAGGACATTCTCCCAATCCTCTGCTGTATCATCCATGTGCTCTCTGGCAAACTTCAGACGGGCCTGGACATGCAATGGCTTAAGCAGGGGGACACGTCTGGCACTGCAGGATTTGATTCCCTGTCGTAGTAGTGTGTTACTGATGGTAACCTTTGTTACTTTGGTCCCAGCTCTCTGCAGGTCATTCACCAGGTCCCCCCCTGTGGTTCTGGGATTTTTGCTCACCGTTTTCATTATCAATTTGACCCCACGGGATGAGATCTTGCGTGGAGCCCCAGATCGAGGGAGATTATCAGTGGTCTTGTATGTCTTACATTTTCTGATAATTGCTCCCACAGTGGATTTTTTCACACTAAGCTGCTTGCCTATTGTAGATTCACTCTTCCCAGTCAGGTGCAGATCTACAATTATTTTCCTGGTGTCCTTCGGAAGCTCTTTGGTCTTGGCCATAGTGGAGTTTGGAGTCTGACTATTTGAGGCTGTGGACAGGTGTCTTTAATACAGATAACGAGTTCAAACAGGTGCCATTAATACAGGTAACGAGTGGAGGACAGAAGAGCTTCTTAAAGAAGAAGTTACAGGTCTGTGAGAGCCAGAGATCTTCCTTGTTTGAAGTGACCAAGTACTTATTTTCCACCATAATTTACAAGTAAATTCTTTAAAAATCCTACAATGTGAATTCATGGATTTTTAAAAAAAATTCTGTCTCTCACAGTTGAAGTGTACCTATGATGATAATTACTGACCTCTATCATTAGTTTAAGTGGGAGAACTTGCACAATCGGTGGCTGACTAAATACTTTTTTGCCCCACTGTATAACGTAGTACTGATTAAGAAATGAAAATAATTTTATTAACTATCTCTGACTTAAACATTTATTTCTGAAGCTTTTTAGTACATTCACTTAAAATGAAGGTGATTCAAGAGCTTATTTCATGATGGAAATTCATGAGACTGTCAGTGACATTGTTTAATTTTAGACTGAATCATTTGATCTGACGTGCTGTATGTTGATTTGATGTTCACTGCCTGCACACCCATGGACAATTTCTGGTCATTTTGTTTATGTTATTACTAAAAAGTAATAAAAGGAGGGTTACTGTTGTGGGAGAATTCTGTCTGGTTCTTATGTTAAGGATTTTTTAGCAGGAATAACAACTTGGTTATGATTTATGTTATGTTTATTACTTCATACTGTAGCCAGAGTAGAAAATGTGATAAGGATGACATCTGCCACTGCAAACTCTACCCTTCAAGACCTGTGACCCAGACTTGGTGGAAGAGTGCAGACACTTCAAAGAAAGATCTTTAATAGGTATCTTTTTGTTGGGGATATTACCAAAAATATAACTATTAGGCTATTAATAGTCAAATGACTGTTTATGGCAGTCAATAAGATTAATACATTTTGGAAAAGTATTATTATTCGGGGCACCAACTGTTATCCGGAACTAATTTAATAGTCAAATGTCTATGTCAGTCTCATAATCTGAAGGAATGACTTCTTTACAGTTTATTGACCGTACACCTTGCAATATGTATGTGTTGAAAAAGGAATGACACCAGTTACTTTCCAAAAATACCAGAATTTATTTACATAAAAAGGACCAATAAGAAAAACATTTAAACACTCAAACTACTAAAAATAGTAAAACACTACTGATTAAACTGAGTGGATAGTTAAAAATTAAAGAAACACAATAAAAAAAGGGAATGCAATAAAATAGAAACCATTCATTCTGATATGATTCTGGAGGGATCGGGGTCCTTTAAGAACCAAGGCTTTATCTGCAGATTCTCGAATAAAGCTTAATTAGTTTCATTAATTGTAATTAGTTTAACTAATTTAGCACCAATGGTTCACCTCTACACCAATAAGGAATCTAAGAAAACACAACATTCTTTGGATTAAGACATGTTATGTTTAGAAATTATCTGGAAGTAACTAACCTTTGGAGGATTACTTACTTCATGGATTGATCACGACAGTAAAACAATGTAATTGCCATATTTTGATCAAATAAGGAGAGTTCAAACATGGCTAATGAGATTAGTTTCTGTTCTAACACAATGTATTTTTAAACCGAGTTCTGTTTGAACCATTAATAGCGATCTTTGTTTATGAGACGCTGGCTTAAACCGACACGTGGGCTTGTTTAGCTTTAGCTCCCTGCGATGCACGTAGGGCGTTTAGAGTCGCTCAAATATATTTAGTAAACATTAAACAAAAAGGAAAAACTCCTGTTAATGAAAAACTCCTCCTAATATGAGCTACTCCTAATTGAGTAGCTCATATTAGGGAGTTTTAAAATGACTGTTTTTAAAAGCACTGTTGAAACTTCTAGCTTCTTTTGGTCGCCTTTTTAACAGCACCTTTTTGGAGCTCTCCAGTTCGGCATTCACCTCTTATCGGCTCGGTGGCTAAATGCGGATTCTGGTTGGTTCGGCTCTCGGCACACGTGGTTCACAGCTCCTGTTTCTCAGTGGTCGGCAGCCTGAAAGTCAGAGGGTTTTATCGGGCTCTGCGGATAAACGTCTTTGTTTATCAATGTTCAAGATTCACCTGGAGTGGTCTTTGGGTTCCTTTAAAGCAGTGTTTCTCAATTATTTTCTGCCATGCCCCCCCTAGAGAACAGATTTTTTTTTCACGCCCCCCCATCCCCCCACCCCAACCAGATTGCTTCCGGCACCAGCACACTGCATATACTATTTAGTGATTATGAAAAAAGATTAATTAAATAGGATTCAACTACTTCAAATGGTTGCAGCTCATTTAATTTTTTAGGTCTTGACACTATTTCCAAGTTCAATTTATTAACTAAGTTGGTAACATTTAATCCAGACTGCTCGGTCTGTGTGATGCTCAGAACAGAAACAGTTCAAATGATTCAATAGGATGTGATTTTTAAAGTAATATTGAATATTAAAGCTTTTTTTAAACTGTGTTCATTGATAACCTGTCAGCTTCATCAGTTTATCACTTTTCAAGCTACATAACTTCTTTAGCTTGACTGTTTTTCTTTTCAACTCTGCAACCCTATTAATTCCATTTCTTATGTTAGAAATGCTGTATTTCACAAGTTCCACTTTTTCCATTTAGATTTTTCTGAATTCTGCTTTTTCCATTCTAGTCATATTTATTAAACCAAAAAGTATGTAATTGTGGTGACTGAAAACAATTGACCAAATCAATAATCAAATACAACATTTACTGTTATTCACAACTATTTTCATAAATCTACTGTGCTATGGTTCAAGTATTTTCCTGTCATTTTTAAAGAAAAAAATCATCCTATGTGCAAAACGAATAATCTCATATTTTTCATTGGCCCTATTACATAAGATCTCTCACCACCTGATCAAGTCTCACAGAGACCTGGAAACAGTAAATATTCATATTACTTCTATATTTATCTATCATTTTTATTTCTTAGTCCTTCCCAGGCTCCACTGAAATCAATGTATGTCAGTGCTTTCATGTTTTTCTGCAGTCTTTCTGCAGTGCTTCGTTTGCATTTTTTCCCTGACAGAGCTCTCGTTTCTTCTTGTTTCTAAGCAAAGCTTGCTATCACTGGTTGTCACCGTGGGCTTACAGAATTTGTAGAAGGATCTTCCCCCAATTCATAAATATCTCTGTACCTCACGCTAAGCGTCAACTTGTTTGTTTGGGTTTTTTTTTTTCGGGGATGGGGGGACGTCTGTGGTTCTGTGAGTTTTCTCGCAGGTTTAGTCTGTCTGCATGGAGAGGCGGGCCGACCTCCTGGTAACAGCAAACAGGCAGCCTTAAGCTTGGTTTATGCTTGCCGCATGAACATTCCGGCCGAGACAACTTCTTGCAGCATTTATACTTTTTGTGGCTTGTCCCTGCTGAGAGCCAATATTCTTGACGACTGTAGGGGGTGGCCACTATTTGATTACCTAAAAATAGGTGAGTAGTTCACTTCAATGCAGTAAATATATGTCGTCATTAAAGTGATAAGCAATCTAAAAACATATACTTAAGTAAATATTGTTGTATTCAGACCTACACTGTTTGGTCTACTATTTAACGGACCAGAGTTTGTTTGGAACACTGGTCCGGACAGTTAATGCAGGTGTGAATATACACGAACGAATCCTGCTAAAGATCAGAGAACCTACAAACAGAGGTTCGCTTCGCTTCAGGGTCGGAATACAGGACAACAGTTTCATTCTGAAGACTCCTGCACTTACCTCTAATCGCTCAGTCATTGTCCCAACCTTTCCTCTGATCGTAATCACACATCAGTTCAACAAACCATGTCACCACACATCATGAAAACTCCGATCCAGTTCGTCTCTCCAACTTCATTTTTTTTTTTTTTTTTCTTTTTTTAACGTGTCCTGTCTAGCAGTATGCTACTCAGAATTGGTGTCTGAGTACCAAGTACAAGCCCAACAGTTTTACTTTCCCAAGCAGAGTATTACAGCTTCGCTGTAGTACGCCACTTGATGTATATGTATGAAAAATCTTTATTAGTGATTACTGTGGGTTCAATTTCCTGACGTCATGGACATTAAACTGAGACAAGAAGGAAGAAAGGAAGAAGGTGAAGAAAAGAAACCGGACCAGCAGAGGTGCGAACCGACGACACAAGACAGGGAGGCAAACAAAGAACACAAGAAAACATCCCAGTCCTCCACCTCTGCCGGACGGCAGAGAAACAGTAATACAAAACAAAAACGACAAACTGTACAGAACCAAACCAATAGTTCGGATCTAGTAGAATAAACTAAGAATTACACATTCACTACACACAAGCATTGATTAATGAACATAATATAAATGTTTCTGGTAAGCTCCTGTGAACAACTAACTAATGATGATAACCTCAGCTTAAGATATGTACGTCCTCACCTATGTCCCCACACCCATGTGTGTGCGAGCATGCAGGTCGGAATAAGGTTTCCCCACGCAAGTGATTGATAGCTGGTGTAAGGAACCGTCAATCCGTCCTACAGGAATCGGCACAGACATGGAGGAGGCAAGAGATGTATGCATCCAGGGTCCCATAGAGTACAGAGGCCACAGGCGGATCAGCGCAAGGTCGATCACCCGCCAAGAGGGGAACAGATGGAAGCCCCAGGGGAACACCCACCAGCCGCAATGCTGGGGCCCGAGAGATCGCAGTGACGAGCCCACGGGCTCCGCCGGTAACCGGCTACGCCAGGGCGGGCCCGGATCAGGAACCGGAGGCCACGGGGACCAGGGGCACCCCGCCCCCCAGCGGGGCCCCAACCAGGGACCAGCCGACAAGGGCCCCCCGCCGCCGCCGCAGGCAAGGAGGATCCGCAGCCAACCGACGGACAACACACGCCGCCGCCACCCCGGACCAATACCCACCGCCAACAACCCGGCCCGCCTCCACACACCCACACGCCAGGGAGCCACAGCAAGAGCCACAGCGGATGTAAGCCCTCCCCAGGCCGCGCCCAGCCGGCACCTGGACATCCAGATCTTCCAGCTCCCGGGTCCAGATCCCGCCCCACGTAGGGCGCCAAGATCAGGGGCCCAGCCAATGCCGGACAGCCCCACCAGGCGAACAGACCAGCCAGCAGAAGTCCTGGAACCGGCAGGAGGACTGGGCGCCAGGCACGGTCCCCACCGATCCACCGGACGGCACCAACCTGTTCTACAACCTCGGCACCCCCAGAAGAGGTGCCCCAGTCAATCCAAGGAGGACGTCGGCCCGAAACAGCGGCCGCCCGACACACCGGACCACCCAGGACCCGCCCGACATGCACCAGGACCGAGCCGGGCCGCAACCGGGACCCCCGGCCCCAGGCATCGAGAGCCATCATCAACCAGCGGGCAGGAGCAACCATCACCGACGGGGAGTGACGGGGAGGGAAGAAGATGCCTCAGGCCAGAGAGCAGCCAAACACCCAACCTGACAGGTAGACATAGACAGACAGAGACACTCATACGTACCCTCCCTCTCATGCGTACACATTCTTACAAATACAGGACATACGAAAAAAGGACGCTATACACTCATTCATCCCCCCCATACGTACACTATACTCCATACTCCCAGGCCCAGGGACAGACGCCCCAATAGAGAACCCTGCCCCTGCACCCAGGAGACAGACCCCTTTGCCCACCAGGACGGGGACAAGCAGACCGCCAAGGCCCCCACACCGGCAAGAGCAGTCCACCAGCCCAGGACCCCGACCAGACGGCGTGATGTTCTATCCGGGCTCCGACTTCATTCTGCAGCTAACTCATTCAAGCACAACACTAGACATGAGGAATGAAAATGGACATTAGTTATTTGATAGATATACATCAAGATGTTGGATAGTGGTAGCTGTGTTGATGTGTAAATTTAGCATTACAGAAATGTCTCAGATGTATTATAATTTGATGGCTAATCATGAAACCTTTAGTTATATTTGGATAAAGTGAAAAAAACTACACAGTTTGTAGATTGAACACACTTTCAATCTACCACCAACGCAATGTAGGCTTTGTACTGCTGTGTTGCTGAGTGAAGAAGCACTCAAAAATCTTGACAATAACTATCACACATTTTTAGTGGGCATGCAGTTTCAAGAAAACACAAAACAAGTCTGCTTATAGAATTCAGACTCAAATATAATCACACAAATTATACATAAAATGAAAATTTTCAAGGCTTATCAGACTGAATTTTTACAGTTCTGTTAGAGTCCAAATCATCTAAAACAAATGGTCACACCTGCCATTTATCCTTCCAGATGAACTAAAAGCCTTGTTTTATAACAATAGTCATTGTTTGATACTTAAATCCTATCCTTAATTATTATATTTTTCTAGCAAGAAGGTATATTTTAAATAAAAATGTATCATGTTATCTTATTGATATTGCATTACTTCTGCTGAACTGCTTTTTGTAAAAATACAGCTTATCCTGAAGAAAGGAAAGCTTCAACCTCACCTTGTCCAGACAGGAGTACAATATGTTTGGCTTAAAGCTCAGTGAAAGTGAGTTTGAACCTCTGGACCTCTGCAGTATCGCTAAATTCTGCCTGGGGATATCAGACAGTGTATGATATGAGCCAGATGGGACACTGACATTTAGCTAACAAAGAGCATGGTAACAGAACCCCTATGGGGTTGCAGGTGAGTCGATTGCAAGTCATGCTGGCATGTTTCAGATGAGCTACTGACATTTGTTTTTTTTTTTTATCATTATCATACCAATAGTTACTCTCAATATCTCACTACAAAATGCCAACCCCATATCGAGTGGCCTCTCAGTGCTTTTACAATGAATCACAACATCAAGCAAGTACTAAGAAGGGGGTGATGAAGATTGAAAGCCAAGTTCATATGGCCTTGAGTTTCTTGAACACTTTTACAAGCCTTAACGAGATTGGTTCTTTCACTGGGTAGGCTGTATGTCTCCCATGCTCAGCAAAGCTGGTTATTTTTGTAAAATCTTGAGAATTAAGATTTTATTCTAACACTCTTAGTTGCCAAGGATACTCTGAATAACAATTGTGAATTAAATTACAACTTTATTAAGGTTCTATATTATGTATAAAAATAGCTCCAGTCGATAAATCAATAAATTTATTTTCAGCAAATAATATTGTCCATTAAAAAAAGGAAGAAAAGAAGAATGTGAAATATTTGGTTAAACAATGAGACTAGATTACCAGAAAACAATGGTTTAATTATAAATGAAGACAGCTCCTAACCCTGGTTCTTTCTGAATTTATACTATCAGCATCTCATCCCTTTCCTGAATGTTTTTTTGTTGTTTTGTTTTTGTTTTGTTTTTTCCAGGATCAAGACCGTTTTATTCTCATATTTGCTGAAATCTAAATGTTATTTTTCCTTTCTTTTTGGCCTGCTTCTGAGAAAGGAATCAGAATGATTTTTAGTATAAGTAAATTCAACTTGGAAATTATGTGAAAATATAAATCGAAAAGTATTGTATACACTTTCTTAGACACTCATTTACATGTTAATAATCCATGTTACACGTTACATAGAGAAATTTTGTTTAAAAAAATGACACTGCCTTAAAACGTGTGAATAAACTTATGAAGAGAAAGCTATAAAACCCATCTAAATTAATATGTCTAAATGTGGTTGACAAAAAATTTGGTAGGTGATTCGATTTGATCATGACTTTCAGTGTCTGTTGGGGCTAAACCTGGACATAACATTTAAACTGAAACTTATTTGTAGAAAAAAAAAGTCCATAGCTAAATAGATGAAAAATATCACACAAGGATATATGAAATCAATGATCAGACCATATAGAAACAATAAGTTTAACCAAAACCCAACATAATCCCCTGATACAAATAATGAACACACATCAAAAGCTATAAATACTTGTGTACAAATATAAACAAAACAATATTTAAATAGATGATTTATTGTAGATAAATAGATGATTTATTGTAAAAAATCATCCAAAGAATTTTCCCCAATGCCTCATTGGCAGGAACGTGAAATGGCTCAGATAAAATAAAATAGTTATAGGATTTGGGATTATGCTTCACATTCTGGGATGTGGTGGTCATATTGATAGCCTCTATTAGCCTCTAGCCCTATTTGTGAAAACAAATCATAGATTCACTATAGAAACAAACGGTACATCTCAAAGAATGTGATGTACAAAATGTTAAAATCCTCAAAAGTATGCGGAACATAGAGGGATACGCTAAACAGGGAAGACAGGGAGTGATATATGGACGAAATTGGCATAAACGGTTTGGATCCATATGAGACACCCACTAGAGACCGAAGCAACCGAAGCCGCAGTTCTGCATAATGGATATTTCTGGCTGCCTTGTTTGTGGTGTGAACGCTTGTACAGTTCCAGTGCTAGAAGTTGTTGTAGTCTGATGTGCATCTTTCAAATTGATAACTGTGAGAACACTGTAATACAGACACAAGTAAGCTAAAATGCACTCAACCTATTTTAGCATGAATGTTTTTCAAATGTTTTTAGATGGTATATGCTATTTTCGTACAGATTAATATAATTTATATGCTGTGTATATACAAAATACGGAGAGGTGGGAGTATTGCCGACTTGAGAAAAATGATGAGTTGCTCATTTCGTGCAGTCTCTGTGGCCTTAATCTCAGTGTGGCCCAAGTGTGGCAATCTGGATAAGAGGTATAAATTTCAATTGTTGGCTTTCCTTGTAATAATCAAAATTTTCATCCCATAGAGGAGGAATTGCAGAAGAAGCTGTATTGTGTTTTCATGCGCCGCATTAGCATGTCGTGGTTGGAGGAAAGAAATTATGAATTTAAAAAAGTATACCATCAGTAATTTACCAAAAACAAAATGCAGAGAACACACTCTCATTGACACCGGGATACTATGGAAGGTCATGTTTGATTGCATTACAGCTGTGAGCCAATCACACTTTATTTCAGGTACCCCGTGGTTATGCCTCCAAGCAGGAAAATGGTGAAAAGTTAGCCCATCTCCTTGTGCTGTTGCACCACACAACACAGCAATGATTTATCACGGTTGAGTAATAATAGCAAATCAAATGAATAATAGATTCAATTACTGTAAGCTGCAAGACCAAGAGTGAGTACGACTGTAAACAGTGTGCCTTTGTTTTAAGGAGGCTACCAACATGACCCTTATGAAGTATTGCTACTCTTACTTGATTAAAATTTCTGGATACTCTACCCACTGTTGTTTAATATTCTTAATGAAGAACAAACATGTTAACCAAAAACACAAAAGACACATATGCACACCTACAGTTAAAGAGGGGGTGGCATGTAAATCCACTTTTTTAAGCTTTTCATCACATTATTATGTCATTCCCTCCTTAAAAACATGCATAAAGTGTTTGTTAAGATAATTTATGTATGTTTGAGTAATCTTTTAAAACTCTGATGGCGGCCATTTTGAGCGCTGATGCCAGAGTCCTCCTAGGTGTGCCCTCACCTCCCAGTGACACCCTTACATTTTAATTACTGCCCACGTCTCTCCATAGCCTTCTCTCCCACGCTCGCCAAGCACAAAAGCAGAACACTGTAAACAGCAATCAACTATCACCTGTTTTTAATAACAGTAACAGCACCAAAATATTCTCCATAAAAATTGAAATATTCAAAGTCTCAGAGGAGGTTTTATTTGTATTTGCTTTAAAGCAGGGTATACGATTGTAGGAGTGCTCCTCAAGAAGGCCTTTTTGCAAAATAAAAAGTCCCACCCTTTGCTTCATGCTCTCCCCCTAAGCCATGCCTCAATAACAAAGGCACTCAGCGGGTGACAGAGTTGACGAGATGCCGCCGACCACTGCCGCTAAGAGCCGTGGAGAGAAAGCAGCGGCCATAATGTAATGCTTCAAGCCCATGCAACTGGAAAATGTTGTGATGACGTTGAAGACACCCTGTCGAAGTGGGAATGTCCAAGGCATTTAGTTTGTGACTGCAATTTTTTAAATAGGTCGTATATATAATTTATTAAACTAACAGATCAATTTACGTTAATATTATAAGTGTACTGTACCACAGAATTGCTCTGTCCGACTGAGAAGAACGAGCCACCCATCCTTTGATTAAAGTGGACCTGGCATGAAATTGCATTTTTTTGAGGTTTTTGATCATATCTTTTAGTTCCCCCAGCCTGCCTAAGGGGTTAAAATGATTGATTAGTCTTTCCATTGTTCTGGGGTATGTCTGCCTATATTGTGAAATTAGCACTCAGAAACGGGCTGTTTGGCAGTTCGGCATATGATGACACGTTTCGGCATGTTACGTGTTGAGTTCCAGCCAATTACCCCCTTTCCCGAACTACACCCTGCAACTCCCTCCCTCCGCGGCGCAGAGAGCTACGGTAAAAAGCAAACAACAAACCACCTGCATGGAGTCCAGACCGCATCCAAAATGCACTGTATCTGGTTGTACAAAAGAGAACATAAATCTTTTTGTCCTCCACACTTCTGAGCCACTGAAAAGTTTGTGGATAGATTTTATTTATGCAGGGAATGTGCCTGACTGACTGCCGAAGCATGTGGTAGTTTGTGGCAAACATTTGTAGGACGACTGTTTTTACAACTTAGGACAATACAGTAGTGGGTTCGCAGATCGTCTTAAACTTCTACCAGGATTAATACCAACTCTCTGTGAAACAGCAAATACAATGTACAAGTAAGCATATTTCCTCAATAATGTCCTTCAGCTGTTAGTAGACATTGTGGCATTGTTTGAGTTGTTTGCTTTCAATTAGCTTCATAACTAACATTCAGAATTAGCTTCACAGCTAATACCCCATTTGTTTATGTAGCGTTGGTGCTAGTATGCTTTTATTTTGGGGAAAAAAATTGTATATTTTAGTTGAACATTTGAAATATCGTTAGAGACTCATTGACCACAGAAGCGCATAGCCTAGGCCCCGCCCTCTGATACCCGGTCATTCTGTGCTAATGGGGAGCCTAAGTCTCCTCCCCTTCGGGTCGGTCCATGGGTCCCCAATCCGAAAAAAATAATGAATGGAAGTCAATAGAGCGATAAAAGTTATTTTCTGGTCCGCTTTGTCTTACGTCCTGAATCACAAACATGTTGTACTTCGATCTAAATGATAACTAATGATGCACATTTCAAATATGTTTGTCCAGTGATTTGGGATGTATTTGATTGTAAGAATTCACATTTAAAATGCCTACAAATCAGAAGTCGCATACATGAAGCCATTTGGCTAACGGGACCTAGCACTAGCTATAGCACGGAAAACACTCACCTAGAGCTTATGGAGCTTCTCCTCCATGCTGGCTCTCACTCCACCAACTGCTTTAAGTCCGCAAAACGTTTTCACACAAACCTAAAGTAACTTTTGCCTCCGGTCGACAATCTGCGCTTTTCCTGTATCAAAATATGTTTTTAAAATTTACGGACATCATTTGTACGATCCACGGTGCATTTCAAACTGGATCAGAAAATTACTTTTATCGCTCTATTGACTCTCATTCATTTTGTTTGCCAGTCGGGGACCCATCAACCGGAAGTAGAAGGGCGTGATTTAGGCTCCCCATCCTCACAGAAGGGCCACCTCGTCACACCTGTAATTCTACAACACGGCTGAATTACGGCAAGCGATCTTTTGATATAGAATTAAGGTACTTAGAGTGTGGCTAAAAAAGGCCCAAACGTTACGGGGAATTTCATGCCAGTTCTACTTTAAAGGAGACCGCCTGTTACAACAGAACTTTCATTTTCTAATGTAAACTTCTTTCTGTTGAGCTTGTTGTTGCATTTTGAGGTCAAGTTAATGTATAGTTAACACCTTAAATTGTCACCGCATGTATTTTTTCCTTGTTCTAGGATATATTTATTCATTACTTACTGTAGGTATTGGTATAATATAGAAAAAAATACATAGAAAATTATTTCTTCTGCTTAAAATTTGTTAGGTAATTATGTTATTTAAAGGCAAAAAAGATACATTAGTAAGAAGAAACATTACAACAACAATGTCCATTCAAAAGTTCATGGTTTTCTTTCTTGCTTTCTTTTCCTTATACAAATGCGTGGAACCATCTTCTTGCATTCTCCTTACTACATGAACAACTGAACAGGGGTCTGCTGGTTAAAGTTGTCGCGGGTGTGGAGTTTAAACTAACTGCAGTGTTTATGATTTTAACTAATTAAAGGAATGTGTTTTGTGACGCCAGTGTCTCCGCCCGAACTGTAGGGGACCGTTGTGCTGTGGTCCTATCAGTGAAAGTCGGCCATTAATTGACCTGTACAGTCCTGCTTTATGGCCCACTTTTACAATGGAAACGGACAAAAAAAGTGGACCAACCGCTGTGTGAATGAAGCTTTATTTGGGGTTGTTTGGTTTGCATTGTAGTCTTTAAAATCCCAGAATTTGCCAATTTCAAGAATTTTAATTAAAAAGATCAAATGTTACTCAGTACATAAGTAGCCTAAAATAGTTTTTTACTCTTACTTGAGTATTTTTCTTTTATAATGGCTACTACTTTTAATTGAGATTAAACAATTATGTTCAAGTAGTGGTACTCTTAAGTAGAATTTTTTAGTACTCTACTCACCTCAAAATAGGTGTTCCCAATGAAAAAGGTAGATTTATTTATTCTTTACAAATAAAAAGTTTCTGTATCTACGGATTACGAATCTGTACGAATGGTTTATTAAACCGAGGGTATGGATTCTTATCCCTCAAAAATTATTTCTGCAAATAACCCCTGCCGGGCTCCGTATATATCAAACAATTTCACTTCCAGCAAACTATTGGCCTTTCACTTGTTTCATACTGTACCTTGTAATTTTGCACATATGGATGATTTTTTTTCTTTAAAAAATACTGTCAATTTTTTTTATCAAAATGCTTTGAAAAAAATATAAAGTATCCGCCTTTGTAATGACATATCTAAAAGACATGTGGATCCATGAGACTACTAACTGACTTTGAAGTTCTGGGATCATCATGGCCCAAACCAATGGAAAAGAGGAGGAAATACCATAAAAGGCTAGGCCCCGCACAACATGAATCAGACTGAAAAAAGGGGCAAATATCATGGACCCAATATAGAGCCTGTGCAAATACACCATTGACAGTGGCAAGCACGTAATAGCAGCGGGTAAGATGCAGGCGGGCAAAGTGTACAAATAGTGTCATTAGCACACAGAAAGAATTGTGTGTAGGCTGAAATATTGAACACCTTTAAATTTGGTGGACAGCGACAGAGTAAGACTAAGAGATCTGCAGAGCACTTGGGGATGTGACCCACAAACTAAGAGAGTGACAACAGCATAGCTCATGAACAGTCTCAAATATCACATCCCTCTCAAAATCCTATGGATAGCTTATGATTCATCCCCCACTAATAATAGGTTATGGTCGATAGGTTTAGGAAAAAATATATTTAAAAAAAGCTACTAAATAACAACCTCATTTACATGTAAATCTTTGCTGAAGTTAAACTATTAATATAAAAAATCATACCTATGCTCACACTATATTGCAACATCTAGGGATGAGTGCATCATCCCTCATTGTCTTATTACTTTGCCCTTTCCTTCAAGGCATGTGCTGACACACAGACTTTTTTCAGCAGAGCAACAGCTGAGTAATTTCCATGAACTTCCAGGTGCATTTGATACCAGAAGTAAATTCATAAAAGGAAAGATGCAAGGCATTAATTCACAAGATTTTATTGAAGATGGGTGATTGCATTAAGTCCATTTGATACACACCAGCAGTAGTGTGTATGCTGTGTTATATGATTTATGGGATTTCCAAGCTTACTTTGTCACTTAATTAACTAGAAAATGGTTTTACTAGTATGTCTTTTCTGTTTAAGGTTTGTGATTTTTTGGCCACCAAGGTTTGAAATCATTTTGAGTTCTCTGTCACAGCACATGGAAACTATTGTCGGATCTTCTATTTCATCTATAATTAGGAGTGGTATTTCTTAAACATCGCCAGTATGTCTGACGGGATGTAATATTCCCAAATGAAACTGCCCATTAAAATAGCAATTAAAGGTATTCAGGAAGAGTGTGTTCAAAGCCCACACAATGGGAAATTTGAATATTGTACCCAATGAAATTTCTTATAATAATAACATCAACCTTCACAATTACCCCTGCCTTGTACTAATTACAGACAATTAGTCACAGAGACAGGTAGAGATATCCAAGACTTTCATCAAGTATTAGTTTCAGCTGATTATAGAGAAGCACTACACGGCAACTCCTCACACAATTCTCCCCATAGGCCAATCAAGTCTTAGATGATTCTATCATTGTTTGTTTAGCCATGATTACACTTGGGATAAAGGCTTCAATTAACGTGAGAGCTATAATGATCTCATCTCAAATGCCAGCCATGTATGATGACCAGCTCCTTACAGAAAGGTCACCAGTGCTCACAGCAGTGCATTGTACAGTATCATTCATTTTTTTTCATCTTAAGGACGGATGTCAAGGCATCTGAGAGAAAGAGGCCATGTTGAACACCAAACATCATAAATACTTAATCATAACTGCCTTTGGAGAGACATCTGGTAGGAAGAAAAGAAAGTTAGTCATTTAAAGGTACTAGAAAAAGATATTTACTCGTTCTGTGTTTATATCACACAGCGCCTCAGGGTAACAGCAGTACCAAAGCCTGATTAACATGCTAACAACAACGGCTAAAAATGTGTCTGTGTGTTTGGGTGTGTGGTGGAGAGGAAGAGTGCTCTTGAACGTTTCTCATTTGTTTCTCTTGTTTACCTGTAGGGCATCGCACCAGAGCAGAGGCATGAATTGCTCGCTATTGACAAATCACCCAAAGCGGGCAGCTGTATTAGCTCAGCTTTTAAAATTGCTCACTTCACTTTGATTGCTACATCATTATTTTTTACACAAAGCTTAGTGGGATGAATAATGAATGGTATATGCTTATCTTTACATTTTTGGGTATCAAGGACAACGATTTGAGACTGAGGTTGTTTTCCCTGTCTTTCAATCACCATTCAGTTTATTTTTGGGAACATTTTTTTTTTATTGTGTCTAAAATAATAGGGTTTAGACGAGCTCTGTCTGTAGCTGTGCTGGCAGGCAAGAACCTGATTAAGCCACACAGGAAGTGTGCTTTTCATCTTCTATTTCCTCAGATTGCATCAGTGCGACTTGTCAGTGACACATCCTTCCTTGCTGAAAACACATAGGGTCTAAACCAGCATTTCACACCTGTCAAATAATTTCCTTTTTTTTTGCAATAACATCATTGTGAAATTGACACCTTGCACAAACCCTCCCGTGTCAATATACCTTCCTGTGACACCATATGGAACTGTAAGGTAACCGTCTGTTTGCCTCTCATGTGTCACCGTTAACATGAGCAAAATCATAGTTCACTTTTAATTTTCATTGTTAGAGCAGGAGACATAGGAATCTATCGTCAGTCTCAAAACAGCTGCAGACTGACTTTTTCTAAAACTGCCTTACTTGTTTGTCACCATCAATGAAACTAACTGATTTCTCTCCAGATATCTTGTATGTTATGTTCAGTGTCTAAAGTGATGTTTAGGGATTTATCAGGATAATCATCTGTATTCTTTAGAAAGATTTATTCAAACTCAGATAATGAGACTGATTTGGTTATCAGAACAGGGAGTTTGGAATGCATCATAAAACATGGGTCCATCCATGCCTTGTTTCAACGGTTCAGGCTGCCAGTGGTCATGTAATGATGTGGGAGATCTTTCCCTAGCACACTCAGACCTTTCAGTACCAAATGAGCATCATTTAAATATCACAGCCCATCCGAGTGTTTTTGCTGAATATGCCCATTCTGTTATAAACGGCTGTGCAAACCATCTTCTTCAAAGAGAAAGATACGCTATGTCAAAAAATTATCTCAAAATGTCCTCTTGAACTTGACAGTCTACCATGAGATACCAAACTAATGGAGCACTATCAAAAGATAGTGATATATTGGCACTGACAGATCTGCTATGACATCTAGAATCATTTAGTTCTCTGTTAAATTGTTCTTAATGTGACCTGGGCACAAAACATAAACACAAAGTAATATATAGGCTAGTCCCAAAATGTCCCAGATGTCTATCCAACTTATCTTCTTGACTAAACGTAGCAAATGTTTAGCCTTGTCTAACTCAATTTAGTTTATCTATGTAGCAGCAATTCAAAACAAATGCTGTCTCAAGGTCCTTCAAGATCAATTCAGTTCAATAATACAGATACATTCAGAGTCCACTACATACAGTCAAAATGCATCCTAGCTATCAATAGATGCAGCCAAGTTCAGTTTATTTTTCATTTTGTTAAGCTGTATGCATATGATTAACCCAATCGACTACATGAAGTCACTGACTTGTAGCATTCACTGTTCCTGAATGAACATTTGGCAACATGATAACATGCCTAACGATTTTGATTCGATTTTGAATTGAGGAGCCACTATTAAATTCTAAAATGATTACTTAATTAAGATGTCCAAACAAATTTATGCTCTGGCTTTTATCAAGGTCACAATTTCCATGAAAGATACAGGAAATGTGTGTTTGGACTAAAAAGACCATACAGTACATGGTCTAATCTTTAAACACTTTATTCATATTCAGTTTACTTATAGAATAAATTTGATTTTAACATATTTAAACTATTTCTGTTTTATGTGGTAAAAAGATTAAATAAACTTCAGATTGGATTTTTCCAGTCAACCATTACAGAAATAACTTTAAAATGTAAATATAATGTAAATAAAAACCCACAATAATTATAGCAAACTTTATAGCTCACATGGGACAAAAAACGTACAAACCTCAGAAATAGTATTCTGAGAAAATAAGTATTACTTTGTATTCAAACTAGCTTGCTAGAAAATAAAAAGCAGCATTCTTCCAAAGACACCTACAATTTAAATTCCAAACTTTGGCTTTTGCTGTCAATTTGAAGTCTAACTTTGTACAGTGTTTACATATTTTTTTTTCATCAGTATGATCAGCAGGGTGATTGGCTCCTGTCGTACACAGAAAATAATCTGCAGCTATGAGCAGGCTGCTCTCTGCCACACATTAATTAAGTCATGAACAGGATGGTATGAAGCAAATTTCCTTCATGGTTCATCAGTGAAGCTACACTTGGGCAGGAGTCTGGTAAACATGAGCAGGGGCGACAGCCCCGGACAGCAGGTGAAAAGTGGAACATTTAGGGGAAAAAAGGATGTCACTGCTAACATAATACACATCAAAACAGACGCTCCTTTCCCAACTACAGTGTAAAATATTTGTAATGATATATACATTTTGTCTTGCAGGCTAAAGTACTAGCTGTGGCCATACTGTTTCTGCCGGTGTGTCACCAAAAATTGTCCCCACAGCACGCTGGACTTTTGTGTTTTTCTAATTTTTTTATTATGAAAAAAACAAAAAACAAACTGACATTTTTAATCGCTATCGATTTGGAACATTTCATATCGCAATTAATCGATTTTTGGTTAATCGGCAAAGTCATAATCTTAGGTTCTAATTTCTGGGTCAGTGGAGGATCAGCTTTTTGGAGTTGCGGAAAAACTCCACAATCAGTCATGGGAAAATACAACCAATCTCAGGCATATTTTGCAACTACTGTTTAACCAAGTTGTAATTCACACTTTCTGCAGTGAAACAAAGATGATTTGGTCTGTTTGTTAGGAAACACACAGCGAGGCACAATCCACACAGATGGAAATATTTGTCATTGCTTTCTGTACGGCTTGCTCTCCTTTTCTTGTTTTTCCCTCTCCTTCTCTCTGACAAATGTGTGCCGTACTTAGACTCCACGAGCAGTTTTATATGACTCACCAACTAAAGATTTATTTCTTCTATTACCTCACGCCCTTAGTGTCTTAATATCAGTAGTTTCGAACTTGCACTAGAGCAAAGAAAAAAAGGACATACCCGCCTTATTTTGTTTTCCTGTGCTCATACAGTTTCCTATCTTAAAGCAGAACCTTAAGGTAAAAACTTGTTTTTGTTCTCCACAAACGTGCTTTCCCATCCTACCTCTCTATGCATCCCTTGTTGTCATGGCATGCTTGGGAAATGCGGCTGACAGGTTTGTGTTTCTGCTAACACATTTGCCCTTTGCATGTATAAATCGGATTCTCTACGGTGTGCAGAGTGACGCTTTTAAATTTGACAGATATCAGTGTCGGGATCAGCTCATCTGAGGGCATGGCACTGCTCGCTTCTCTTCGCTAATTCTGTTAAGCTACTGGGACTCCTAATAAGGAACAACTGTGCCTTGATGTTTGGCCCTCTGGCGTCTGTTAGGTTTATTTGTGGGCGGCATGTGAAGACAGACATGCAAATCTATGTGCACGCATATGCACACACCTAGAAAAATGGGAATTTTCTCTCTCTTTTTATATGGTGACAAACACAGTTCCACAGAGCCACAGGCATTAAAGGAGGCAAAGCGATTCTGGAGCATTCAGAACAATTTTCAGAAAATTAGGCCCTATAATTTACCTGGACTAAACACAGCTTTTTGGAAAGTGCCAAAGCGACCTGCATTCCACTCCTCCACTTCTCTCTCTCCTCGGCTCTTACTCCTCTTCATCCTCGCCCCTTCTTGGCCCAGATTGTAATTGTCTCCTGAAAGCGCACACAGTAAATAAAGCTAATGCAATATTTTCTCTGGAGTTCATCTTGTAATGCAGTGCTCTGCTTGGCTTGTGGGGGAGAGCAAGGTTTTTGAAATTGAACTTGGGGGCTGGTTAGATGAATAATGGCTTTTCTGAAATAATTTTCAAGGTTGGGATTCAATGAAAAGGACACACTTTCACATCTGAGGTCCATTTTTTTTTCAGAAAACGCACCAACTGAATATGGATTCTAGTTTTTCATTTTAAGCTTTTTAAGGTTTCCAAGCCCCTTTTCTGACATGTCTTTGATTTTGCCTTCCTCTAACCTTGTTTATTTTTTTTTTGGAAGAGTTCCTCTCACCTCCATCAGCTCCTCCCTCTTGCCAAGGTTGCACCCGAATAGCCTCTGTGACATCTCCTTCACCATTTTCTCCACTCTTTTCTTTGCACCAGCCCTCCTCTCCTATACCTGCCATCATTTTTCTCTCATCCCTAAGTGCTCCTTTCACCTCTCCAGCCCCTGAATCAGCTTCCCACCACTGTCTCCATGGTGTAGGGATGGTCACCATGGCAACTGTCAGGCAAGTGAAGGGTGGCACATAGGACTGCTTTCGGGTGAGGTAGAGGCCTCTGAAAGGTTTTTGGCGTCGACCTGGTGTGGCGGCACTTTATCAGACAACACTGACAGCTCTCTCTCACACTTGCACCAATACAATGTGTGTAGATAACACAGAAATGCAGCTTCGACATAGAGCATGAATACACATACACCTACATTTTCACACACTCTTACATGTGCTTAGTAGGCACAAAGAAGCTCTCAGTACAAGAGCATTACAGTTGAGAGGCTTACCATTGGAAAAGGGGTTTTAAGACTACCTGTGGAGTGTCATACAAAAAGAGAGAATTAGTGTAGAATTGGCTGATGGGGACAGAAATGTGCAATGTAATTTCAATAACTTCAACTGAATCAAACCACAGACAGCGACATACTTTATCTAATATAAAGATACAAAAAATTATTTACTGTTGGTCTTGGAGTAAAAACTCCAAGCAGTTATATCTACCAAACAAAATGTTACTGTTGTTTTATCATTACAGCTCTTAATACAAGAGCAAAACAATACATTAGAATATGATCAAAAGGTTACTCTATTTCAACAATTCAAATAAAAAAGTAAAATATATTTAATACAGATTCAATAATCAAAAGTTGGTATATTTTTTTGTGTTTATCTTGATGATTATCGCTTACAGTCAACATGCCATTCCAAGTCTCAGAATACTGAAATCAGACCAGAAGTAGAACAATCCGCTCTCATGTGTGATGAAGCTTGATTATTATGAGCTTTATGTGTAAGAAGGAGGATCTTAAATTTTACTTTGGATTTGAAGGTATCCCTTACTGGTCTTTTTATTAAGTTCTATATGTTCTGCGTGAAAGAATGCCGTCTGGGTCGGTTTCTGTGAAAACAAATACTTCCAATCTACTTTTTTACCTGTGTTCCATTTCAGTGTTATCGTAGGTGAAGAGACACGACAAGAGTTGGGGGGTTTCTTTTTAAGATTAATGACAAGTATGTTTCTGTCCTCTGATAGGCTAACTGCAACACAACTTCTACACTGTGTCCTTTTGCTAAAACCAGTAATGTAGGACCAAAATTGTACCGGTATTAACCCTTACATGAAGATTACCAGCAGCCCTTGTCCATTTCCAAACAAGACTGGACCCCAGGAAGACAGGGGCCGTAATCGAGCTCACACTATCAGGATGACACAGGCTCCCAAACGACACCAGGCAAGCACTTTTTGTATGCCCCATGCCCACCAGTCGGCACTGGGCTCTTTGATACTTAGTTAATCCTGGTTAGTTTATTTTCCTCTGTTTAGTAATATGCTTAAATTCAGAGGGTCGTCTTGTCTAATCTGCTGTCGAATTCGGAACGAGTCAGTGCTGAAGAGCGGGGACAGTGAGCTCTGGGTATATTCCAATTTGTGGTTTGAAGCTTAGGTTAGGTTTGAGGATAGTAAAATATCATTGAAATCACCAGTTGGTGTAAGTTGGAATAAGCGCCTGTAAAACAACCTAGACAACAGCAACAAAGCACATTAGAAACACTCCAAAATCACAGGGGAATAGTGCTAGCCATTCATAACCAAACTTTGGTGAAATGAAGGAGTTTTGTGGCAGATGATGTCCTTTTTAGAGCCATTTGGGTGCTGTAACAACTCCCTTTATGTGGATATATGTTGACCGCAAATGGATCAAAATATCTGACGAAGGACTTCAAGTCACACCAAACTTACCTGGGTGAGTATATGAATGTATTGCATGCTAAAAATATGGTACAGGTTGTAAAAAATGGTACTCCCCCTTTAATAGATCATCTATATACCTCAAGAGGAGACTGCACCAAACAGTGAATAAATGGACAGAGTCCAAACAGATCAACTTGTGTATTCACGTGCATCTGGTTTCATATGGACTGTAACAGACTGCAACACACAGAATGGCACTGGAAATGAATAAATTACATTAATGAAAAAAATGGCAAATGGCCTGTATTTGTATAGTGCTTTACTCTGTCCCTACGGACCCCAAAGCGCATTAAACTGCATTCAGTCATTCACATACACACTGAGACATTGTAGCCACAGCTGCCCTGGGGTTCACTGACAGAGGCGAGGCTGCTGGATACTACGGGGCCAGGCCCTCTGAACACCACCAGTAGGCAACGGGTGAAGTGTCTTGCCCAAGGACACAACAACTGAGACAGTCAGAGCTTGAACTGGCAACCTTCCAATTACAAGATGTACGCCCAACTCTTAAGCACGGTCACCCCTAATTAATGTTACAGTCGTTCAGTGTTACAAAACTGAAATGTTCTGTAAACCTGTCAGTGTATATAAACAGTAATCAGACACAAAAAAGTGCTTTCTTAATTTAATGGAAGCCATGCAATTGCGTTTGCACTTTAAGGAGGACCTATAGCACCTTCAAACCACTGATAAGATAACTTATCTCCAAACTTTTAGCAGCAACTGAATATGTATTCATATGTTTTATAGACAATCAAATAAATTAAAATAAATTGACAATCACTGGCAGGATAGACGACAGGGAGAGGATGAGCTGCTGAGTTCTCGCGAGAGCTGTGCATAGGTGAACATGGCGGTTATGTGGTAATGTATACACCCAGGTAAAATAAGACAATCATTTTGAATCAAACGCAGCTTCTAAAATAACCATAGTTCTTGTTTTTTTTTCTCTAAACAACCTGGACGAGGAAACATTGGATTCGCTGGAGTGCTACCTAGACGAGTGCTTTGATAACATCGTTATGGGTAAGTCACGGAAACCTGCTTCAGATACAACAACGAGCACACCGTCGCAGAAGCGCACTCGTTCCGAGGCTAGCACATCCACCGACTCGCCAGATAGAAGCTACGGCGACATCCTGGACTCAATAGACAAGAAGCTAACCAGCCTGGACGCCCGTCTCGCGCTGGTTGAGGTTCTTCATAAAGAATTTCAGGCTCTGAGGGAATCGCTGGAGTTCAGCCAACAACAAGTAGCTTCGCTAGTTACAGAAAACCAAACACTAAAAGAAGACGTTAAAAAACTCACCGAGGGAATGAAGCAGCTGTCTGGAGAAAACAAAAGCTTCAAGGAGTCTATCCTAGACATCCAGGCCCGATCAATGAGGGACAATCTTGTTTTTTCGGGGATACCAGAGCAGCCTGAGGAAGATGCAGAAGTAGCCGTGCGAAAGTTCATTCAACACCAACTGAAACTGCCAGACGACACGGTTAAAAGCATAACCTTCCATCGGGTTCACCGACTCGGAGGTAAGAAACACAACAACACCCGCCCGCGACCAATTGTTGCAAAATTTGAACATTTTAAACAAAAAGAACAAGTCAAAGGACGCGGGAGAGAGCTACGGGGGACGAATTACAGCGTTAATGATCAGTTTCCGAAAGAAATCCTGGACAGAAGACGCGTGTTATTTCCAATTAGAAAAAAACATATTAGTGAGGGCTGTAGGGCTACGGTTAGTGTGGATAAACTGTATGTTAACGGTCAGCTGTTTAGGGACCCTCAGGTTACTCCTTGGCTTTATTAGTCATATTTAACAGAACCAAGACAGAATTAGCTTTATCAGACAACTATAGTTTAAAAAAAAGCACAGCTCAGCAGGCTGTTTTTGTTTGTTAATGTGGGTAGGGGCAGGGCTGTGCACTTTTTTTTTTCTTTCATTTTTTCTTTTTCACTATTATCTTTCTCACATGTGTACAACCAAATCTCTTTATCACCTTTTTTCCTTTTTCTCTCTCACACACACAGACTTTTATCATGGCATATTCATGTTTTTCCATCATACTTTCATTCTGTACACACCTGTATGGTGCATTATTTGCCTCGCTTTATCTCTGCTTCTGGTTTTTTTTCAATCTGGCAACCCCATGGACAAACCAAAATTACACCTATATTCATCCTTGGCGATAGTACATATCTAAGGTTTATCTTAGCTCTATGAATCCTGTAAAATTTATAACATGGAATATTCGCGGCGCTAGCTGCAGAGATAAAACCATTAAGATTTTCAACCATCTTACAAGACTGAAGGCAGATGTCGTCTTACTACAGGAGACTCATAAATCAAGTTCAACAGCTAATGATTTAAAAACACCAGAGTATCCTAATATATTTTCTTCATGCTATAACTCTAGACAACGAGGAGTAGCAATATTAATAAATAGAAATACTAATTTTAAAGTAATAGACACAGCTACAGATCCAGAAGGTAGATTTATAATATTAAAACTATTTATAAATAACCAAAAGTTATGTATAGTTAGTATATATGGTCCAAATGTTGACGACCCCTCATTCTTTCATACTTTCTTCTCGGTTCTGGCTAATCACATGGATTGCTCACTTGTTCTTGGGGGAGATTTCAACTTTGGACTAAATGAAGAAATAGACAGGCTCAGTACAGCAGGGACTCAGCGCAGATGGCAATCCATAGATATAGTTAAACAGTACATGAGCGATTATGGACTCTGCGATGCATGGCGATCGCTTCATCCCAACGACAGAAAATACACTTTTTACTCAAACGTACATCATTCTTATTCTAGATTGGACTATTTGTTAGTCAGCAGCTCACTGTTGAATGACATTTCAGACACTGAGATACATCCTATAGTGATCAGCGATCACGCTCCTGTTTCTTTAAATTTAGCAAATAAAATTGCAACCCTTCAATATAAAAATTGGAGATTTAATACATCATTACTTAAGGATAAAGAATTTATTAAATATATTGAAAAAGAATGGGCTTCATACATGGAATTTAATGATCTCCCTGGTATGTCGCCATCCACTCTATGGGAAGCAGGGAAAGCTGTGATTAGAGGTAAAATAATTTCATTCTCATCAAATAAAAAGAGAACAGAAAATAAACATGTTCAGGAATTAGAAGAAACTATTAAATCATTAGAACCTTCCCTGGATAAAGAGAGCTTAAGTAAAATAAGGAAAGCAAAATTAGAGTTAAATGAAATTATTACCACCCAACCCACAAACCACCCCACAAAACCCCACACACAAAACAACAACCCCCCCACACCCCAAACCAAAAAAACAAAAATAAAAGGACGCAGTTCTTAATCCAAAGACTTAGAATAGAAAACTTTGAACATAGTAATAAATCAGGTAGCTTCTTAGCTAATCAGTTAAAAATAAATAAAGAAAAAACAACTATATCTGCAATCAAAGACAAAACTGGGAATATAATATATGACCCTGAAAAAATAAACAACACTTTCAAAGAATTTTATGAGACGTTATACACACCAGAGATAAACCCTTCAAATAATGATATTGTACAATTTCTGGATAAAATAACTCTTCCTAAACTTTCAGACAGTCAAGCAAAGGCCCTGGATTCACCGCTAACAGTGTCTGAACTCCAGGAGGCCCTCCAATCTATGCCTAATAATAAAGCTCCAGGTCCAGATGGATTTCCAGCAGAGTTCTATAAAGAATTCTGGAATATTCTGGCACCAACATTTTACAAAATGTTACAGGAAACAAAGGAAAATGGTCGAATACCACCAAACATGAATTCTGCCTACATCAATCTTCTATTAAAACCAGGAAAAGACCCTATGTCTCCTACCAGTTATCGTCCGATTTCTCTTATCAATGTGGATCTGAAAATAATTTGCAAAGCTCTTGCAAGAAGGATAGAGAAAATAACACCTCTAATAATCCACCCGGATCAAACAGGTTTTATAAAAGGTAGGCTCTCTTCCACAAATTCACGTAGATTAATAGATTTAATAGATTATTCCCACTGTAAAAACGTCCAAACCAATATATTATCTTTAGATGCAGAAAAAGCATTTGATAGAGTTAACTGGAAATTTTTATTTGCAGCCTTAAATAAATTCGGATTCAGTAATTCTTTTGTAAACTGGTTAAAAATATTATACAGCTCACCAACAGCATGTATTAGGACCAATAATCAAACATCATCAAGGTTCTTTCTTCAGAGAGGTACCAGGCAGGGATGTCCACTTTCTCCCTCCCTCTTTGCTATTTTTATTGAACCATTAGCAGCAGCAATCAGGCAAAATAATAATGTTAAAGGTATACAATGCAACAAAATAGAACATAAAATCAGTTTATACGCAGATGATGTACTACTTTTTCTACAGCATTCACAAACTTCCTTGTATCAGGTAATTGAGTTAATAAAATCTTACTCAAGAGTTTCAGACTATTCCATAAATTGGTTAAAATCTACAGTCCTTCCTATCAACTGTTCTTACCAGAGTCCTGTTGCTTTACAGCTCCGGTCCGGAAATATTACATATCTAGGTATCCATATCTCACCAAGACTGGCAGACTTATCTAAGCTAAACTACGTCCCACTTTTAAAAAAAGTGGAAGATGATCTGGCAAGATGGAAATCCCTTCCAATATCACTTATTGGAAGGGTAGCTACAATAAAAATGATGGTTTTGCCTAGAATCAATTATTTATTCTCAATGATCCCAAGCAAACCATCACCTGATTGGTTTAGATCTCTGGACTCTTCTGTTTCTAAATTCCTTTGGAAAGATAAACCCCCACGTATCAGCTTAAAAACACTACAGAAGTCCAAAGATAAAGGAGGTCTAGACCTACCAAACTTTCGTCATTATTTCTTAGCCAACAGACTCCAATACACATCAAGATGGGTAAAACACAGTTATATCGATGAGTGCTGGGTAGATGTAGAACAGACACTATGCAATAAGATAAAACTTTCAGATCTACCTTTTGTTAGCTCAAATATAAAACAAAATGAATGTTTCAAAAGTATAAATATCAGCTCCTCTCTGACAGCTTGGTGGGAATTTCTTAAAATGACAAAGACCTCACTAGTCCCATGCAGGCGTACACCCATCTGGAATAACCCGGATATCTTACAAAAAAAATGCATGATTAACTTTCCAGGCTGGAGTTGTAAAGGAATTGAATACCTGGAGCATATATTTGATGGAACAGACTTTATCCCCTTTAATACATTGGTTACACAATTCGGAATTAACAAGAATAAATTCTTAGAATACCAACAAATTAAATCAATTATAAAAAATAAATTTAGGCTCAATACAGTTGATTTACAAATTCCAGGAAAAGTTTTAGACTTCCTTAATCTTAACCCTCCCAAACTGCTATCTAAAATATACAAAACATTAAATAGAATAGATGAATCAATAGCCCTTCCTATTTCAAAATGGGAGATGGACTTGTCCATCTCAATAGACCAAAACCTCTGGTCTCAAATTTCATTAAGAACCTTCAAATTTCTTAAGAATCCTAATCTACGATTAATACAATATAAAATCCTTCATAGAGTGCATTATACAGGGCAACGGATGTTCAAGATGGGTTATACGCCGTCTGATACCTGTTTACAATGTACAAGCAATCTACCAGACAATTATATTCATGCTCTTTGGTTCTGCCCACCTGTTAAGAAATATTGGTACCAGATATGTGAAGATCTATCAAAGTGTCTGAAATGTAATATCACACCTGCTCCCAGAGTTTGCTTGCTGGGAAATATAGATGAAGTTACCATGGATACAAAGTCTATGCAATTATTTTACATCGCCTTATGCATCGCTAAGAAAAATATCCTCTTGAACTGGAAAAATAAAAATACTCTGAATATTAATCAATATAGAGATCTCCTTCTGGATTACATTGGTTTAGAAACGGCATCTGCCTCCACATCTGATCAATCTTTCTGGTCACCCTTGATCAGTTCCATCACCTAGTGGGGTCGGGCCCTTGATTCCGTTCTGTGGGACACGGTTGCCGATGTGGAGCTAAGGGTTGGTGGTGACTGCGGGGAGGTCCTTGGGGGTGGGTCCGCTTGCGGTTCGGCGATAGGTGCCGAGACCCTCGCCTGGGGTGGGACTTTGGGGTCTTTGTGTGGTGACTCCTAGTGGCTGCATGCGGCGCCTTAGAGGGGTCGTGCTGGCGGACACGGGTTACTGGCCTGGTGCTGTGCTGCTCTGGGGGGGTCTGGACTGGGCCTGGGGCTCGGGGTTCTGGGGCGGCGCGCCCCCCGGCTGGGGCCCTGGCGGGGCTTGGCCGGGGGGGGGCGCTGCCGTCGGTGCCGGCTGGGGGGGGGCTGTGGTCGGCCGGTGGTTGGCGGGCGCTGCTGCCCTTTCCATCTCCCCGGGCTGGTTCCTGTCGCTTGCTCCCCGGTGGCCGCTTGCCGCGTCCGGGCGTCGGCGAGAGGCCGTGGCGGGTGGCCGGCGTCTCCGGGCCCGATCGGCTATATTGACACTGGACATGGCTCCTGGGTCTTGGTCTTAGCCCTCGCGGGGGTGCTGGGGTGGGGGGCTCTGGCCGGTGTTGGTCGGCCTCCACAGTGACTGACCAGTTGGTGGGGTGTGGGCTGGTGGGTGGACGTGCTGGGTTCTGTTGCCACCCGGCCATCGGGCGGTAGAAGCAAGGCTGGAGGATGTCGGCCTGGGGATTGGCCGCCCGGGACTTCGGTCTGCTCACGGGCCTGGCGCGGCATGTCCGGGGTACCCGAGTCGGTGGTGCGCCGGGTTCCGGCCTCGGCCCGGGGGTCCTCGGACGCTGGCGGTGCCTGGGGCGTCTCTTATTGGCGGGGAGGCTTTTTACCATCTAGCACAGGCGCTCTTTTTAACGGGGTGCGCTTGGGACGGGAGGGGGGAGGGCGTTGAGGGTGAGGGGGGGCTAAACTCAACCTGGGTGTCTAGTGACATGTGTTTTGTTAGCAGTGTGAATGTTGGGGAGGATTTAGGTATGCCCCTGGCATGGGGGCTGGTGGATTGCCGGGGCCCCCATGGGGCTCGGCGGTACCGCTGCCGTGGGCCCCGACTGGACGTGCTGGGGCCTCCCACCCCTGGTGGATCGGGCCGAACGGGGGTGCCTATTGGAGTCAGCAGGGGAGCTGGCTCCCTGGGGTTGGCAATGGTCACCCCAGTTATTTTCTCCCCATCCCCATGCCTCTGTCCACCTGCTCCTTCATTCTACCATTCACAAGGCCTTGGGACGTGGGCACGTCACTGGGGTGCGGGATGGAGCTTCCGTCTTCGCTACCCGGTGGCGGCCTGGGTCCCGATTTTATTGAGCAATTTAGACACTACACTTGCAACATTTACAGGGAACGCACATGTAGGGACCTGGCGGTGTGGCGCCACAGGCGAGGCCCCCCCTTGGGGGGTGTGGTGCCGGCACCCACTGGTTAAACGCATCTAGACACTGAGGGCCCGGGGGGGGAGATGGGGGTACCCGGCAGTATTCCCATGTCCCCCCCCTCTGTTTTAAGTGCACATTAGAACAACACGCAACAACACCACATTGAGCTGGGGGAGAGAGGCTGGGGGGTCTTTCCACACCCCTGTTCGTTGGACCATCAGGGGTCGGAGCCCGGATAGAACATCACGCCGTCTGGTCGGGGTCCTGGGCTGGTGGGCTGCTCTTGCCGGTGTGGGGCCTTGGCGGTCTACTTGTCCCCGTCCTGGTGGGCAAAGGGGTCTGTCTCCTGGGTGCAGGGGCAGGGTTCTCTACTGGGGTGTCTGTCCCTGGGCCTGGGAGTATGGAGTATAGTGTACGTATGGGGGGTATGAATGAGGGTATAGCGTCCTTTTTTCGTATGTCCTGTATTTGTAAGAATGTGTACACAAGAAAGGGAGGGTACGTATGAGTGTCTCTGTCTGTCTATGTCTACCTGTCAGGTTGGGTGTTTGGCTGCTCTCTGGCCTGATGCATCTTCTTCCCTCCCCGTCACTCCCCGTCGGTGATGGTTGCTCCTGCCCGCTGGTTGATGATGACTCTCGATGCCTGGGGCTGGGGGTCCCGGTTGCGGCCCGGCTCGGTCCTGGTGCATGTCGGGCGGGTCCTGGGTGGTCCGGTGTGTCGGGCGGCCGCTGTTTCGGGCCGATGTCCTCCTTGGATTGACTGGGGCACCTCTTATGGTTTGTAGAATAGGTTGGTGCCGTCCGGTGGATCGGTGGGGACCGTGCCTGGCGCCCAATCCTCCTGCCGGTTCCAGGACTTCAGCTGGCTGGTCTGTTCGCCTGGTGGGGCTGTCCGGCATTGGCTGGGCCCCTGATCTTGGCGCCCCACGTGGGGCGGGATCTGGACCCTGGAGCTGGAAGATCTGGATGTCCAGGTGCCGGCTGGGCGCGGCCTGGGGAGGGCGTACATCCCTGGGCTCTTGCTGTGGCTCCCTGGCGTGTGGATGTGTGGAGGCGGGCCGGGTTGTTGGCGGTGGGTACTGGTCCGGGGTGGCGGCGGCGTGTGTTGTCCGTCGGTTGGCTGCGGGTCCTCCTTGCCTGCGGCGGCGGCGGGGGACCCTTGTCGGCTGGTCACTGGTTGGGGCCCCGCTGGGGGGTGGGGTGCCCCTGGTCCCCGTGGCCTCCGGTTCCTGGTCCGGGCCCGCCCTGGCGTAGCCGGTTACCGGCGGAGCCCGTGGGCTCGTCACTGCGATCTCTCGGGCCCCAGCATCGCGGCTGGTGGGTGCTCCCCTGGGGCTTCCATCTGTTCCCCTCTTGGCGGGTGATCGACCCTGCGCTGATCCGCCTGTGGACTCTGTACTCTGTGGGACGCTGGATGCATACATCTCTTGCCTCCTCCATGTCTGTGCCGATTCCTGTAGGACGGATTGACGGTTCCTTACACCAGCTATCAATCACTTGCATGGGGAAACCTTATTCCGACCTGCATGCTCGCACACACATAGGTGTGGGGACATAGGTGAGGACGGACATATCTTAAGCTGAGGTTATCATCATTAGTTAGTTGTTCACAGGAGCTTACCAGAAACATTTGTATTATGTTCATTAATCAATGCTTGTGTGTAGTGAATGTGTAATTCTTTGTTTATTCTACCAGATCCGAACTATTGGTTTGGTTCTGTACACTTTGTTGTTTTTGTTTTGTATTACTGTTTCTCTGCCGTCCGGCAGAGGTGGAGGACTGGGATGTTTTCTTGTGTTCTTTATTTGCCTCCCTGTCTTGTGTCATCGGTTCGCCCCTCTGTTGGTCCGGTTTCTTTTCTTCACCTTCTTCCTTTCTCCCTTCTTGTCTCAGTTTAATGTCCATGACGTCAGGAAATTGAACCCACAGTAATCACTAATAAAGATTTTTCATACATATACATCAAGTGGCGTACTACAGCGAAGCTGTAATACTCTGCTTGGGAAAGTAAAACTGTTGGGCTTGTACTTGGTACTCAGACACCAATTCTGAGTAGCATACTGCTAGACAGGACACGTTAAAAAAAAAAAATAAATAAAAAAATTGACAATCACTTAGCAGTTAGAAAACCGTTAGCAGTCTTTCTCATATATTAGATTTATGAATTCAAAGTACTTTTTACGTTCAAAGTATTTGTTGGTATTTTAAAAGGGTGACAGAAAAAAGCAGCAAGGTATTTTGAAGAAAATGATTACTAAAATTAGGCAAGCATAGGTATTCACACAAGTGTGTAAATGGCTGCAGATAGGTGCTTGGGATGTAGGCGGTCCAACAACGTGCTAGACATGTTAATAGGTGATTTTTTTAGCTAGTCAAGCACTTATAATCCATAATTACATCCTCATGCCATCCATCTGAATATATCAGGAGCCTGTTTTTATTAACCTTGAAGACCCTTGTGTTAGTGCTGTGAATATGCAGTATTTGCAAATTCCCTCAAATGCGTGCACACACATGCACGCACACAGCTGAAATTCAATTGCACCATCTAAGCCTAATGACTGGAGTTTATCTGTGCATGGACATGTGAAATGGTTGACCAGCCATATTTTTCCTGCAAGGCCTGACTTGTTATTGCCAAGCTTTGTGACAGAAATGATAACACTTACAAATGCATGAAGTGAAATTTATAATGGCCCCAAATAATTGTTTTAGAAGCTAAAAATAAATCTTAAATAAATCTGCCAAACTAAGGCTAATTTTTAACATTTCTTTAGCATACAGTCCATTTTTTATAAGAGCCTGGGGAATCGTTTATTTTTTTTAGAGGTTAACACAGAAAGCTTATTTATTTTAATGTCAGAGTAAGAGTAAATTACAAGGGGAGACCCAGAATCCTTTTTTGTATAAATGCTCCAAACTATTAGTGAGAATATAAGTTGTTGTTTTTTTGGCAGATTTTGAAAACCTGAACTAGGCACAATCTGATTAGTTGTCCTTATT
>JAPXFQ010002098.1:0-115865 GCA_028564705.1 Apricaphanius iberus
TTTTTACTTTTGTAGTGACTATTTGTCCTCCGTGTAAATAATCAAAAACTAGAAAAAATAAATAAATAAATAAATAAATAAATAAATAAATCAAAACTAAACTAAATCAAATCAAAGCAAATGGCCACTGGGACACCTAGGGAGTGGATTTACGCAGGTTTATACAAAGTCCATTGTCCAGGCAAACCAATTCAGTTATCAGATTTATTTCCTTTGGCAAACAAACAAACAAAGTACCATGGCCCTTTGCAGCCTCTCTTGCCCTGGTAAAAAACCATTAGCCCTGCTAGGTATCCTGCACACCTGTGTCTGTCAACCCAAATTTGTAAACTCACCCAGTGCGCTCCAGCTACCCAGTACATTCAAAATAAAAGCGTGGTAAAGTAACAAAATAAACGTAATCATTACTAAATATCATAAATAAACTTAAAGTGTATTCCCCCAAATTTAAACCAAAAATAAATTGCTAAATAATAAGTATTTAAATATTGCAAAGTGCCGAATAGCTCCGACACTTGCTTTTTCTTTTCTAAACTGTTTCTAAGTTTCATCAATTGAGTCTGACTACGAGACCCACCTTTAGGAAATGCATGTTTCACATTCACAGGATAGATAATTACAAATCTTGCCATTATAAATTATGTTACACTATGTTTTTTCTTTTTACATGATTCATAAAATAAATTCAGGTTCACTTGGGAGAAAACCACATTCTGTCCAATATTTTAAATAATCACATAAATCATAACCATATTTCTTTTCATTTGACACATAAGAATAGATTCAGGGAAATTGGGAGAACCTTGTTTTTCCTTTAGCCCTTTTCCTTTTATCCATATTAATAAATATAATGTGCTAAGGAAACTGGATAGAACTTCAACAGTATTTTTTCCGTTCACTGACTGTAGCTGAAAAGCTGACAGTTCAAATTTTTTCTTGTTCTTTATAAAAGAACTCAAAATTTTTCATGCACGAACTGGTCTTGCTCAAAAAGTTCATGATATTTCTTCATTATTGGATTTCACAATTAATATTTCATAAATTGGTCTTGCCTAAAAGGCTCACAATTATTTATTGATTTGTCTCGCTTAAGAATAAGCTCACAATTGTTAATCGGTCTTACTTTAAAGCTCACTGTATTAGCTCATCTTGCTTCTAGAAAGCTCAGAGTCAAACCATTAACTGGTCTTGCTAAATTATTTCTATTTATTGCATCTATTTATTTTGTATAATTAAAATAAACAAAAAATATTTACCTCACAGTATAGACTCAAGGAATCAAACCTTATCTTGTCTCAGGTAAATTGTCGGCCAGCACAGACACAGGAAAATAAAAGCTCTCCCAATTATAATGAAAACAGCTGACCACAAATAGGAAAATGTAATTTCCTTTTTTACTATAATAACAGGCTAGAATTTAGTTTTGTCCTAAGTTAAAGGAAGGACTTTAATATAGTCCAATATTTTAACTAAAGAATTGAATTAATTTAGCTCACCAGGCTTTGTCCCTCAGACAATTTTAGGTACGTTCCTCGTTGCAGTCGATCAAAAAACTGGACTGAGTCTCCTTTCTCTTGAATGCTTAAGCGAGGCCCAGAGATGGGTGCGGAAAACACACATTCAGTGTCCCACGGACATGCATTAGAACTGTTAATGTGACGCAAAAACTGTTGCAGAAATCTGAGTGTCTGAGAGGCCTTGGATGAGAGAATAAAACAAAAGTGTCAGCTACATTCGTACATAGTTTATTTTACGTGTACGGATGGACTCCTGATGAGAACCCTGGAGCTTCAGACAGATACATGGGTTTATATAGTAATCAGCCACACCCTATTGGATCATCTCTTGTCCGATCATTACATTCATCAGAGGATAATTAACATGGAATAGGTAAACACAGGATGTGTCGTGAGGCAATAATGGATGTTTCACTTCAGTAGTCAGCAGTAAATAAAAGATATAATTTGACAATCAGAAGGTGTAAAAACCTTTACAAGCCCAAAAAACAAAAAGTCCCAAAACACAAAACCTGAAAACTCTCCTAGAGTCCAAAAATACAGTGTCCAAAAACACATAGTCCAAAAACACAAAACTCTCTCATGAGAGGAGCTCGGGGGGCCGACCCTGGGGCCCTAAGAAATAGGCGGAGAGTTCAGCTGGATGACCGTGGGGGTTCCAGGAACCAGGCTGGAAACTCAGGTGGACGGCCGTGGGGCCCAGGAACCAGGCTGGAAACTCAGTTGGACGGCCGTGGGGCTGAAGCAAGTTGAGGCTTAGCAGCATGTCAGATGGCCACCTGCGCGACGTTGCAGCAAGAGTCTTTGGCTGACTCATGACGTAGACAAATTGTCTGATCCACTGGTGATTCTACTTTTCCTCATCTGTCAACAAAAACCTCGCCAAAATCATCATCCTCACTTGCAGCAGGGCAGAGAACTTTACTGCTGTTTACTCGCTTATAAGCGGTCTTTGTTCTCTACTGTTTTCGCATCTGCTATTATTTCCACTGATTTTTAAATCCCTCCCACCTCGGTCACAATTAGCCTTGTGATGACCACCTTGCTACCCGAACACATACCTTTCTTTCACCGGGAGAATGTGATGTAGAGCTGGAATGTTGTTGCTTGTGGAGCGTCATGGCGAAACGGGACTGGCTGTTGCTGCAGGCCATTTTAGTTTCACTTTCTCCCGGGACAACTGAACAGATCAGAGGTAAATATGTCTCTTCAGAATCTGAATAAGCCAATACTTCCCGGCGTGGAACTCACACGTCTCGGCCTCATAAGTTTTATCTTTCTAAAACTCGCTTTCTCTATACTGTGACCTGATGTAAAGTAGTATTTAAATTAGTGGCCCTATCTCCAGCTGTGGCTCGTTAAAGTCAGCAATGTTGCTTGTCGCAATATTGCGACTTTGCCGCCTGGAGGGTTAATGACATGCAAGTGTCTGTCCTCTTAATTGGCTAACTGCAACATAGCCCTACACTGCCCAAGCCCTAGCATTATCAGTGAAGCTGGTCCACCCTACACCGTGATTTACATGTAATTTATTATCAAGATGTCATCAGAGATACAACCTTATATTTTTCATCCCGAGTCAGAGGAGGATGGGGAAGTCACAGGAGAACCCCTTCCCCAACGTTTGTCAATGAACGTTTCTAAATGGTAATTTTTGCATGGAAACTTACCTTTGTGTTGACCACCCTTCTGATCGAAGCAGCGAAAACAACTTGGAAATTTACATTCTCTACTACAGTAGCTACAATTTCGAGTGGAAATTGAGTTACATGCCTCAGGTCTTGTTCCTGATTGCTAAATATTAGCATGTGTGGCTAAGGGCAAAAAACAGTCTATAATAATGTAAACATTTCTGTTGTTGGGGATATTACCAAAATGTAGGTGTTTGGCTATTAATAGTCAAAGGTATGCTGATGGCAGTCAATAAGATTAATAATTAATGGAAAATTATTATTATTCGGAGCTATTTTGATAGTCAAATGTCTATATCAGTCTCATAATCTGAAGGAATTAATTCTTTGCCATATATTGACCATAAACCTTGCCATATGTGTGTGTTGAACAAGAAATGACAAGTTACTTTCCAAAAAACTAAATTTATTTACAAAAGGAAAAATAAGAAAAACATGTTAACAAGCTAGAAAAACAACACACTACTGATTAAAATAAATTAATATTTAAAATAAAAGAACACAAAAAGATGAATATGTAATAAGATGAGAAACCATATATTCTGACATGATTCTGGAGGAATTTGGGTCCTTTAAGAAGCAAGACTTGATCTGGAATGAAAGCTGAATTAGTTTCACTAATTGTAAATAGTTTAACTTATTTAGCACCAGTGGTTTACCTCTAAACCAATAAGCAATGTAAGAAAACACAAAACATTCTTTGGATTAAGAAATGTTTGTTTAAACATGATCTGGATAAGAGTATTTTAACCTTTGGAGAATTACTTAATTCATGGATTGATCACGACAGTAAAACAATCTAATTCCTGTATTTTTATCAAATAAAGAGAGTATCTATTTTTAAACTGAGTTCTGTTTGAATCGTTAATAGCGATCTTAGTTTATAAAGTTTCGGCCTAAACCAACATGTGGGCTTGAATAGCTTTAGCTCTCTGCGATGCACGTGGGCCATTTGGAGTGGCTCAAAAATTGATCCAAAATTTTTTTTAAAAAGGAAAAATTCCTGTCTGATTGAGTAGTTCAAATTACAGGATTTAAACGACTCTTTGTCGGGAAAAGTCTTTTGAAAACACTGATATAAATTTCACGCCGAGGCCTGGTTTACCCAAAGATAGCACAAGAAACTTAAAAAGTAAAAAAGAAAAACACCTTTAAAATTAGTTATCCTAACAAATTTGCCTCTTCTCAAACCGACCCTATGAATGTTTAAAGTCCTCAGAGTTGCTACGCCTTGATGAGGGAAGGGGGTCTCCCAAGAGTGTTAGCCAGCAGGCTAACAAAGCATCGCTAATCTGGCTAGCAGCGGTGGGAAGCACCTGGCTCCAGCTTCTTCCTGGCTGGTTGCATGGCGATCGGTGTCCACCTTTTTAACAGTACCTTTCTAGAGCTCTCCAGTTCAGCATTCACCTCTTATCGGTGGCGCTGACACATGTGGCTCACAGCTCCCGTTTCTCAGCAGTTGGCAGTCTGAAACTCAGAGGGGTCTCATCGGACTCTGGGGATAAACAACAATTTTTTTTATCAATGTTCAAGGTTCACCTGCAGTGATCTTTGGGTTCCTTTGGAGCAAGTTTCTGCCAGATACTCGGCCCTCCCTCCACCAGCGAAGGAAGACGGTTGGAGATTATTTTCTGTTGCTCCCCTGGCCAGCAGCAGCATGCAGAAGAGCGAACTGGTGGAAGCGGGCTGTATTTATAGACCCCCCCCCACTTCCTCTGGGGCTAGAGCAGATTAGCGGCACCCAATTGCTGTGTGTGACCCAACACTGTGCAATCTAAACCTAAAAATACACAATTAAATTAGCAATTCTTGTCTAAATATTTTCAAAATACATTACCAATTTTTTGAAAAATAAAAATCCCATCGAAACATTATAGAAATATATCCAAACGCTTTGATTGAATGAACAGATTGCCTGTATTACTTTGATATTTCTAATTTTATCCCCTTGATGTTAATTTGAAAATTGTTTATATGTCATATTTTAAACACTCACTGTTTTGTTCAAACTGCATCTAACTGAGGGAATAACAAGTAATAATAGTGTTGTTAATTAAAAAATAATGTACATATATTTATATCAGACACAATTTTTTATTTCTAATTACTTTCTGAAATTACATACTTTCTGAATGTTTGTTTTATAAATCCCCAAATAATAGAGTATGTAAACTCTACATCTCAAACATAATTACATAAAAACCAACAGTGTCAGCTACTTTTATGACAAATATATTTTATTTAACATGAATAGTGTGTTGTCTGCTAAGTGATGGTCAGGAATTCACTTTTCGCAAAATTAGTGTTGTCATGGTTCCAATGTCAGGTTCATTTAATCGAATAACATTAAAAATATATTTGGATGTTACCTACATAATCACAACTCAATATACCTATTACAATTTTCAAGCTGTACTTGTGGAAATTGCCTCAGGATGCCCATAGAAGCAGAAAATGTTTGCTGTAAGGACATCACACACTGACAAATATGGAATGGCTTTTTTGATGGTGTATTAGTAAAGAAAGTTTACATTATTTCCGTAATTCTCAGGTTGTTAGAAGATTGGAAGACACAAACAAACCCATTTCCTATATGACACTCCATCCAGGATTAGGACCAGTGTGCCTAATCCTAAACTCACTTGAAGGATTATTAGGAATGCCATACTAATACGGTGTTTGACCCCCTTCAGAACAGCCTTAATTCTACGTTGCATTGATTAAACAAGGTGCAGAAAGCATTCTTTAGAAATGTTGGCCCATATTGATAGGATAGCATCTTGCAGTTGATGGAGATTCGTGGGATGCACATCCAGGGCACGAAGCTCCCGTTCCACCACATCCCAAAGATGCTCTATCGGGTTGAGATCTGGTAGTACAGTGAACTCATTGTCATGTTCAAGAAACCAATTTGAATTGATTTGAGCTTTATGACATGGTGCATTATCCTGCTGGAAGTAGCCATCAGAGGATGGGTACATGGTGGTCATGAAGGGATGGATGTGGTCAGAAACAATGTTAAGGTAGCCCGTGGCATTTAAACCATGCCCAATTGGCACTACGGGGCCTAAAGTGTGCCAAGAAAACATCCCCCACACCATTATACCACCACCGCCAGCCTGCACAGTGGTAACAAGGCGTGATGATTCCATGTTCTCATTCTGTTTACACCAAATTCTGACTACCATTTAAATGTCTCAACAGAAATTGAGACTCATCCGACTAGGGAACATTTTTCCAGTCTTTATCTGTCCAATTTTGGTGAGCTCTTGTAAATTGTAGCCCCTTTTTCCTATTTGTACTGGAGATGAGTGGTACCCGGTGGGGTCTTCTGCTGTTCGAGCCCATCCGCCTCAATGTTGTGCGTGGTGTGGCTTCACAAATGCTTTGGTGCATTCCTTGGTTGTAACGAGTGGTTATTTCAGTCAAAGTTGCTCTTCTATCAGTTTGATAAGTCGCCCCATTCTCCTCTGACCTCTAGCATCAACAAGGGATTTTCGCCCACAGGACGGCCGCATACTGGATGTTTTCCGTTTTTACACCATTCTTTGTAAAGCCTAGAAAGGGTTGTGCATAAAAATCCAAGTAACTGAGCAGATTGCTAAATACTGAGACCAGCCCGTCTGGCACCAACAACCATGCCACGCTCAAAATTGCTTAAATCACCTTTCTTTCCCATTCTGACATTAAGTTTGGAGTTCAGGAGATTGTCTTGACCAGGACCACATCCCTAAATAACTTCTGCATCAGTTCTGTTGCCCCTCCTTGGGCTGCCACCTTACCGCGGTGGAGGGGTTTGAGTGTCCCAATGATCCCAGGAGCTATGTTGTCTGGGGCTTTATGCCTCTGGTAGGGTCACCCATGGCAAACTGGTCCTAGGTGAGGGATCAGACAAAGCGCAGCCCAAAGACCCCTATGATGAATGACAGCATTGGACCAAGTGTTCCCTTGCCCGGACGTGGGTCACCGGGGCCCCACTCTGGAGCCAGGCCTGGAGGTGGGGCACGTTGGCGAGCGCCTGGTGGCCGGGCCGTTACCCATGGAGCCCGGCCGGGCTTAGCCCGAAGAGGATACATGGGCCCCCCTTCCCATGAGCTCACCACCTGTGGGAGGGGCCATCGGGGTCGGGTGCAGTGCAAGATGGGCGGTGGCCGAAGGTGGGGACCTTGGCGGTCCGATCCTCGGCTGCAGAAGCTGGTTCTTGGGACGTGGAATGTCACCTCTCTGGTGCGGAAGGAGCCGGATCTGGTGTGCGAGGTTGAGAGGTTCCGACTGGACATCGTCGGCCATGCCTCGACGCATGGCTCTGGCTCTGGAACCCGTCTCCTCGAGAGGGGTTGGACTCTCTTCCACTCTGGCATTGCCCCCGGTGAGAGGCGCCGAGCAGGAGTGGGCATACTTGTTGCCCCCCATCTCGGCGCCTATACGTTGGGGTTTACCCCAGTCAATGAGAGGGTAGCCTCCCTCCGCCTACGGGTGAGGGGACGGGTTCTGACTTTTGTTTGTGCTTATGCACCGAACAGTAGCTCAGATTACCCACCCTTCTTGGAGTCCTTGGAGGGGATGCTGGAGAGTGCTCCTTCTGGGGACTCCCTCATTCTGCTGGGGGATTTCAACGCTCACGTGGGCAGTGACAGTGAGACCTGGAGATGCTAGTTGGGCGGTATGGCCCCCCCAATCTGAACCCGAGTGGTGTTTTGTTGTTGGACTTCTGTGCTCATCATGGATTGTCCATAACGAACACCATGTTCAAGCATAAGGGTGTTCATGTTTGCACTGGGCACCAGGACACCCTAGGCCGCAGCTCGATGATCGACCTGGTTGTCGTTTCATCTGACCTGCGGCCGCATGTTTTGGACACTCGGGTGAGGAGAAGGGCGGAGCTATCCACCGACCACTACCTGGTGGTGAGTCGGCTCCGGTGGTGGGGGAGGACGCCGGACAGACCTGGCAGGCCCAAACGTGTTGTGAGGGTCTGCTGGGAACGTCTGGCGGAGTCTCCTGTCAGAAGGGGTTTCAACTCTCACCTCCGGCAGAACTTCAAACACGTCCCGGGGGAGGCGGGGGACATTGAGTCCGAATGGGCCATGTTCCGTGCCTCCATTGTCGAAGCGGCTGACCGTAGTTGTGGCTGTAAGGAAGTCGGTGCCTGTCGCGGCGGCAACCCTCGAACCCGGATACTGTCAAGCTGAAGAAGGAGTCCTATCGGGTCTTTTTGGCTTGTGGGACTCCGGAAGCAGCTGATAGGTACCGGCAGGCCAAGCGGAATTATTAAACCAACACTGTTTAAAGTGGGGGCGGTGTGCTGCTGACCTCAACGCGGGACGTTTTGGGTTGGTGGATGGAATACTTCGAAGACCTCCTCAATCCCACCGACACGCCTTCCTATTTGGAAGCAGAGTCTGAGGACTCTGGGACGGGCTCTCCAATCTCTGGTGCTGAAGTCACCGAGGTTGTTAAAAAGCTCCTTGGTGATAAGGGTTAGGGGGTTCTGGAGTGGAGGGTCCAACGGATAGTCGAACCTCGGATTCAGGAGGAACAATCCGGTTTTCGTCCTGGCCGTGGAACACTGGACCAGCTCTACACCCTCGGCAGGGTCCTGGAGGGTGCGTAGGAGTTCACCCAACCGGTCTACATGTGCTTTGTGGACTTGGAGAAGGCGTTCGACCGTGTCCCTCGGGGTGTCCTGTGGAGGGTGCTCCGGGAGTATGGGGTACCAGGCCCTTTGATACGGGCTGTTAGGTCCCTATATGAACGGTGTCAGAGTCTGGTTCGCATTGCCGGCAGTAAGTCGGACTCATTTCCAGTGAGTGCAGTGCAGTGGTGACCAAAAGAACGAGATCGCGGATACAGGCGGCTGAAATGAGTTTCCTCCGTAGGGTGGCTGGGCTCTCCCTTAGAGATAGGGTGAGAAGCTCGGTCATCCGGAGGGGGCTCAGAGTAGAGCCGCTGCTCCTCCACATCGAGAGGAGCCGGTTGAGGTGGCTCGGGCATCTGGTCAGGAGGCCTCCTGGACGCCTCCCTGGTGAGGTGTTCTGGGCACTTCCCACCGGGAGGAGACCCAGGGGAAGACCCAGGACTCGTTGGAGGAGCTGGCCCAAGTAGCCGGGGAGAGGTAAGTCTGGGTCTCTCTGCTTAGGCTACTGCCCCCACGACCCGACCCCGGATAAGCGGAAGATGATGGATGGATGGATGGATGGATGGATGGATGGCTCAGTTCTGTTGCTCTTTCTGTGTCTCTGTTCTGTATCTCTGTTCTGTATTCTCCAAACCACAGACAGTCTCGGCATATGACCGCTTGCCTGGTTCTGCCGGAGGTTTCTTCCTGTTAAAAGGGAGTTTTTTCTTTCCACTGTCGCTTCATGCTTGCTCAGTGTGAGGGATTGCTGAGAATTACACCACGCAATCTTCTGTGGTTCCTTAATTTCTACATTATACATTGTATTGTAATAACTCTTCTTGTAAAGTGCCTTGAGATGACATCTGTTGTGAAACGGCGCTATATAAATAAACTGAATTGAATTGAATTAAATTAATTGAAGCAACTGCCATGTGATTGTTTGATTAGATAATTGCATTAAGGAGAAATTGAACAGGTGTTCCTATTAATCGTTTAGGTGAGTGAGTGTAACTGTCTATTATCAGGTAGTCCACAGAATGCAATTAAAAGTCTTCAGTTAGTTCAAAATGCTGCTGCTAGGATTCTGATGAATATTAAAAGAAGAGATCACATTTCCCCTGTTTTAGCTTCTCTTCACTGGCTCCCAGTAAAATCTAGAATAGAATTCAAGATCCTCCTTCTGACATATAAAGCCCTTAATAATCTAGCTCCATCATACATAAGAGACCTGATTGTTCCATATGTTCCTAACAGAGACCTTCGCTCTCAGACTGCAGGTTTACTGGTAGTTCCTAGGATTTCTAAAAGTAGAATGGGTGGCAGATCTTTCAGCTATCAGGCTCCCCTCCTATGGAACCGGCTCCCAGGGTTGGTTCGTGAAGCAGACAATTTGTCTATCTTTAAAACTAGGCTAAAAACTTTCCTCTTTGACAAAGCTTACAGTTAGAGATATGTTTATAGGTAGTTAGAGTCAGGTCAGACAGGTAGATAGGAAGAGACAGGTTAATGTTAGTAGTCAGGCAGAGTGTCAAAAGTTAGGAAGAGATAGGAAGAGGTAGAGTAGCTAGGTAGAGATAGATTAATGTAAGCCAGGTAAAGATCCGGAGCCGGTCGCGGCTTACCGCCGCGGAAGAAATGTGCCCCACAGGGGCCAGCCAGCGCCGGAGAGAGGTCCCTCAAGGGGATCCTCCCGCACAGTGCGGCCGCCCATTACCTGCCGGGTTGAATCCCCCGGGCAGACTGTGCGGACCCCACCCGTTTATCTCTTAAACGTTTCTCGCCCTCTTCAACTCTGTCCTCTCAGTTCTGTCTATTTTTCCTTAAGATAGTTGTCGACTATCGGTCTCGTGCCGGTATTTAGCCTTAGATGGAGTTTACCACCCACTTTGGGCTGCATTCTCAAACAACCCGACTCCGAGAAGACCCCGGCATGACGGGGGCCGTTACCGGCCCTACACCGTCCACGGGTCAGGAGGACTCAGACAGAGTGTTGGTAGCCAGGTCTCCTAGTAGCTAGGAGACAGGTTAATGTTAGTAGCTATGCTGCTTTAGGCTAGGCTGTTGGAGGACATTATTAGGGTCTGTTCCTACTTTCTCTCCTACTTCTCCCCAACTGCATGATGTGCTGTCAATTCAAGCACTAACCTGTTTTCTATTATAGTAGGTGCTCCGGATTAGCCCTGCTTGACGACCCTGACTAAGATGGCATTGCAGTGACGGAAAATTCTCCACGTCCTGCAACAAACTTGTGCATCAGTTCTATTGCTCTTTCTGTGTCTCTGTTATGTATTCTCCAAGCCACAGACGGTCGCGGCAGATAACCGCTTGTGCTGAGCCTGGTTCTGCCGGAGGTTTCTTCCTGTTAAAAGGGAGTTTTTCCTTCCCACTGTCGCTGCATGCTTGCTCAGTATGAGGGATTGCTGAGAATTCCACGACGCAATCTTCTGTGGTTCTGTAATTTCTACACTAAACATTGTATTGTAATAACTCTTTTTGTAAAGTGCCTTGAGATGACATCTGTTGTGAAATGGCGCTATATAAATAAACTGAATTGAATTGTTTATTCTCTCACAACACACTCAAAATTTATAAAGCTGATTTCGGATCATTGCAAGTCACAGAATATGAAAGGTTTGGCTATAGGTCTTGGTCAATAGTTTCAATTATTTCAATCTCTATCGCTATATACATATACAGTATATATATATATTTCTATCTATCTCTATATACAGCCAGAACAGCATATTTTTCATCTTTAATCGAGGAGAATAAAAATAATCCTAGGTTTCTTTTTAATACAGTTGCCAAACTCACACAGGATCATAGCTCTGTTGAGCCAACCATTCCCCCATCTCTTAGTAGTGACGACTTCATGCAATTTTTTATAAATAAAATAGACTCTATAAAAAAGATAAATGGGAACCTTCCCAATATGCTTGCTTCTTCCTTAGTTAATGAGGCAGCTTCAAAAATGGTTGAACCTAATATATGCTTGAACTGCTTTGATGCAGCCAAACTTGCAGATCTACTAGAATTATTAGCTTCATCAAAACCTTCAACTTGCATGTTAGACCCAGTCCCAACTAAACTTTTAAAAGAGGTTTTCCCTTTGATTGCTGCTCCAATTTTAGATATAATGAATCTATCCTTAGTAAATGGATATGTACCACAGGAGTTTAAGATTGCTGTAATTAAACCTCTACTTAAGAAACCATCTCTTGATCAAAACGACTTAATTAACTATAGACCGATATCTAATCTTCCCTTCTTATCTAAAATTCTTGAGAAAATAGTTGCACATTAGATGTGTGAGCATTTAAACAATAATAACTGTTTGAGCAGTTTCAGTCAGGCTTTAGAGCTCATCATAGCACTGAAACAGCTCTGATGAAGGTTACTAATGATATTCTCATAGCCTCAGAAAATGGACTGGTGACCATTCAGGTCCTGTTAGATCTCAGTGCTGCGTTCAGGGTCCAATCAGTTAGGTAGATTACAGGCATGTCTGGAAGACATAAAAATTTGGATGACTCTAAACTTCTTGCTTCTGAATTCTGATAAAACAGAAGTTGTCATCTTTAGACCAGAAGCTCTGAAAAAGAAACTACTTAGTCAACCTCTTCACCTGGACGGCATTAAATTAGCCTCCAGTTGTCATATTCCATCCCTGTCTGTGTTGTTTATTCCTCCCTGTTTCCTCCCAGTCTGTTTGAGTTACTTAGTCCTAGTTTGTTTCACCTGTTGTCCTATTAGTCCTCCCTGTGTTTTCCGCCTCTGCTCCCAGGTGTTCTTCATTCCCTGATAACCCTCCCCACAGTATATATGCCCTTCTGTGTCTGTCTGTCCTCGTCGGGTCGTTGTTGTCGTTACCTCCCCTAGTGCTTGTGTTCTCTGTGCTTCTCGTCTGCTTTTTTGGGACTATTAATAAACATGGGCCGTAAGAGCCACAAACGCCGCTTCGCATCTGGGTCCTCCTTTAACCCAAACCTGACAGTACGACCCGACCCGCCACTGGACCCAGCGGAGTATCGCCACACCGAGGAAGAGTGGAGGGAACTTATAGACTGGTGCGTTAAAAACAATCAGTACTCAGACTCACCTTTTTGTGGATCTCGGCTGGCTCTCTGTCCGCCCGGTGTTGGGCCCCGCCGTCGTGAGGGGGGCGGCTTCCGCGCTCCTCGTGCCTCAAGCCATCGTGTCGCTCCTGAGCGTCCTCATGGGAACACGGCTGCTGTTTCCCCAGCGTTCCTCCTTGCCCCCATGGATGATGATTCGGAGGAGGACGATGATGGTTTCCCGGATCTCTCCACTGACCTCCAGGACGACGGGCTGGACTTCTGCAGCGACGCCCAAAGTGCGCCGGTTTTGCCGCGGCTTTCCGCTACCTGGTCCGACCGATCGTCCTCCCTGGCTCCTTCCACTGGTCCTCCGCCCGTCTCTGAACCCTCTGGGATTGGACATCAATCTGCTTCCCGGCACAGAAGAAGGAGGCGTCGCCGAGCTGCTCCGTCTTCGCTCCAGGAGAGCTCCGCTTCCTCTATCCGCGCTCCCGAATGGACCGATCCAGGTGGCGATTCCTCGGCGGGAGCTTCCTCCATGACCAAGCCATCAGTTCCTGGACGGTCCTGGCTTCCCTCTCAGGATCGTAGCACCTCGGTTCCTTCCGTCCCGCTTGATGCTGTTCCCAGCTGCGTTGATTCAGCTGCCGCTTCCTCCAGCCGCCAGCAGCCAGTTTCGGGTCTGCCTCCTCAATCCCTTCGGCACCACCAAGTATCGGCACTGTTCCCATCTCCACAGGGATCCCCATCTGTTCCCTCAAGCATCCCCGTCCAACGTTATCTGTTTGATCCCAAATGCTCTCCGTGTAACAGTTGGTTTCCTCCCGTTGCTCCAGTCTCAGTCTGTTCCCAGCCAGCTTCATCTCATCCACCTCAGCCGGTCTCAGCTCACTGTCCTCCGCCACAGGAGAGCGCAACTTCCTCTCTCCTCTCTCTGGAACGGGCCGCCCCTAGTGGCACTTCTGTGGCGGATGCTTTCCCCAGCGTCAGGCCATCTGCTCCTAGGTTGTCCTCGCTCCCCTCTCCGGGTTGCAGCTCCTCGGCTTCTTGGCCCACATACCCCAGCCAGCCTTCTGTTTCGAACTCACAGCCGCTGCAGTCCTCTTCCGCAGTCACTTGCTCGACGCATCCAGCCACGAAGCTTCACACTGGCACCGGTGGAGGTGGCGCCATCTGGCGGCCTAAGACTGAAGCGGACTTTGAAATGTTATTTAAGGAATTCAAGGATGACTCTAGGATGCTTGAAAGCATTTTTGAACTCTATGATGAGTTCGTTCTAAACAAAGGAAAGAGTTCCATAGGGAATATAGAGTCCAAGTTCCCTATAGAGACTGTTTCTGAGCCCGAGTTCCCTATAGAGACTGTTTTTGAGCCAGAAAGCTCCAAGGAGATTATTTTTGAGCGTTCTTCAGAGGCTCACCTGGAACCCCGGACAGAGTGTGATCCAGAACCCAGTTCTCCTGAGTATGATCTGGAGTTCGGGTCCTCTGACTCGGTTCCTGAGATCTCTCCTGCTGCAGAGACGGTTCCTGAGACCCCTGACGTTCCAGAGATGGTTCCTGAGACCCCTGACGTTCCAGAGACGGTTCCGGAGACCCCTGACGTTCCAGAGACGGTTCCTGAGTCAGCTCCTCTCCGCGGCTGCCAGCAGCAGGCCGCAGTCCAAGTCTCTGCCGAGGGCGTCCAGTCGGATGCGCCTCGGTTCCGAGTTCCCTCCGAGGGCTTCCAGACGGATGCGCCTCGGCTCCAAGATTCTTCCGAGGGTGTTCAGGCGAACACGCCTCCGGTTCCTGACTCTGCCGAGGATGTTCTGGAGAACACGCCTCTGGTTCCTGATTCCGCCTCAGGTATTCTGGAGAACACGCCTCCGGTTCCTGACTCCGCCGAGAGTGTTCAGGCGAACACGCCTCCAGTTCCTGACTCCGCCGGGGGTGTTCAGGCGAACACGCCTCCGGTTCCTGACTCTTCCGAGGGTGTTCAGGCGAACACGCCTCCGGTTCCTGACTCCGCCGAGGGTGTTCAGGCGAACACGCCTCCGGTTCCTGACTCCGCCGAGGGTGTTCAGGCGAACACGCCTCCACCTATGCTCAGGTTTCCGCTTCGTCGCATTCCCCGTCAGCCTCAGCAGTCCAGCAACCAGCCTCTTTCTCAGCAGCACTCCGGCCTGTTTCAGCACTCTCCGTATCTCAGGGTCAAGCCCCGCCATACTCCACATCGCACGGTTCCACGCCGCCGGCCCCCAGGGTTCAAGGTTCCACGCCGCCGGCCCCCTGGGCTCAAGGTTCCACGCCGCCGGCCCCCTGGGCTCAAGGTTCCATGCCGCCGGCCCCCTAGGCTCAAGGTTCGACGCCGCCGGCCTCCTAGGCTCAAGGTTCGACGCCGCCGGCCTCCTAGGCTCAAGGTTCGACGCCGCCGGCCTCCTAGGCTCAAGGTTCCTCGTCGTCGGCCTCCTCGCCTGATGGTTCCTCGTCGTCGGCCTCCTCGCCTGATGGTTCCTCGTCGTCGGCCTCCTCGCCTGATGGTTCCTCGTCGTCGGCCGCCTCGACTCCGGTTTCAGACTTGGTTTCATCCCTCCGTCCTGTACCCCCTCCTCCCGCCCTGGCTTGTGGTTCCTGCTTGGTGCGCCAGGAGGCGCATCTTAGGGGGGGGTACTGTCATATTCCATCCCTGTCTGTGTTGTTTATTCCTCCCCGTTTCCTCCCAGTCTGTTTGAGTTACTTAGTCCTAGTTTGTTTCACCTGTTGTCCTATTAGTCCTCCCTGTGTTTTCCGCCTCTGCTCCCAGGTGTTCTTCGTTCCCTGATAACCCTCCCCACAGTATATATGCCCTTCTGTGTCTGTCTGTCCTCGTCGGGTCGTTGTTGTCGTTACCTCCCCTAGTGCTTGTGTTCGCTGTGCTTCTCGTCTGCTTTTTTGGGACTATTAATAAACATGGGCCGTAAGAGCCACAAACGCCGCTTCGCATCTGGGTCCTCCTTTAAACCAAACCTGACACCAGTAATAAAGCAAAGAACCTCGGTGTTATTTTTGACCAAGATGTGTCATTTAGATCTCACATTAAAGAAGTCTCTAGGATTTCCTTTTTTCACCTTAGGAATATTGCAAAATTTAGAACCATCCTGTCCAGGAATGATGCTGAAAAACTAGTCCATGCCTTTGTTACTTCAAGGCTGGATTACTGTAACTCTTTATTATCAGGTAGTCCACAGAATACAATTGAAAGTCTTCAGTTAGTCCAAAATGCTGCTACTAGGGTTCTAATGAATATTAAAAGAAGAAGAGATCACATTTCCCCTGTTTTAGCTTCTCTTCACTGGCTCCTAGTAAAATCTGGATTAGAATTCAAGATCCTCCTTCTGACATATAAAGCTCTTAATAATCAGCTCCATCATACATAAGAGACCTGATTGTTCCATATGTTCCTAACAGAGCCCTTCGCTCTCAGGCTACGTCCACACTAAGCCGGCTAATGCCTTAAACGTATAATTATTTAGTCTACACCCCCCTATCGTCCACATTAACCCGGCGTCGTTTAAGGTCTGTGGCTGGATTACTATTAGCAGTATAAGAGAGCCGTGTAAATCTTAATTCAACGGCTAAACGAGCTAGTGTGGACAGCTTCCCCGGATAATGAAAGGAAGTGGTCAATGAATGCTGTGTCAATAACAATACGACACTACAGACAAAGACAACAACGAAGAGTAATAAATCGATCTCGTCGTCTGTCCACACCAAAAACTCTCTCTTCTTCTGAGCAGCTATTGTTCTCTTCGATTAACGGGACAAGCAGATATGTATTGTGCTGTAGAGCTTCTTGTATATATTATGTAGGCGCTGGCGTCACGTAGATTATACGCATGTTCCGTTCGTCTTTTCGCGCATGCCCAGTATTTGCACAGGTCGGTAAGGGATTGCGCAATCATGGGAAGTTAAACGGACCTTAAACGGGGCGTAAATGCTCGTGTTGAGTGGATAACATTAGGCGTCTAACTCCCCGTATAACCTTATCGGCTTAGTGTGGACGTAGCCTCAGACTGCAGGTTTACTGGTAGTTCCTAGGATTTCTAATAGTAGAATGGGTGGCAGATCTTTCAGCTATCAGGCTCCCCTCCTATGGAACCAGCTCCCAGGGTTTGTTCGTGAAGCAGACAACTTGTCTTTCTTTAAAACTAGGCAAAAAATTTCCTCTTTGACAAAATTTACAGTTAGAGATATGCTAATAGGTAGTTAGAGACAGGTTAGACAGGTAGCTAGGAAGAGACAGGGTAATGTTAGTAATCAGGAAGAGTGTCAAAAGTTAGGAAGAGATAGGAAGAGATAGAGTAGCTACATAGAGATAGATTAATGTAAGCCAGGTAGAGAGTGTTAGTAGCTAGGAGACAGGTTAATGTTAGTAGCTATGCTGCTTTAGGCTAGGCTGTTGGAAGACATTATTAGAGTCATTTCCAACTTTCTCTCCTACTTCTCCCCAACTGCATGATGAGCTGTAAATTCAAGCGCTAACCTGTTTTCTCTTAGTCTCTTCCTTCACAACCACCATTTGACTTTTTCTTCGGCATTATTGACCATTTAACTGTGGGCTTTCTATCATTTGAAATAACTTTTCTCACCAGAGAACTTTTCTTTTCTCACTCTTCCTATAGGAATAAGCATGTACTGTCCCCCTTGTAAGTTGTTTCCCACAGCTTTTTCAATGCATTTAGTAATCAGAGCTCGTATACAGGGAATGCAGCAGCAACCACATAGGACCATAATTGCAATTAACAATGCCCGTGAGACCAGAACTGAGGTTAAAACTTCAAAATGTAAATATCAAATAGCAAATACACTTGTGACTTTAAAATTGTAATAAGAAAAACTGTAAATCACTTAATTGTTGATATACCCTCTTTTGACCTAATCTAAGTACCTTATTTTTAAATTACTCCATTAATTGATAGCTGTAACAATCCCCAAAAGTAAGCAAACAAAATTAAAACCCAGAAAAATATGAAAACATCCAACCAAGTGCACATAATGTAGAGACTGCAAAATTTAAATATTAAGACTGTATATATGTAAAGTAATAAAAATACCTAAGTCTAACTCCCTCTTGTTTCTCGCTGTTAATTCCTCATACTGTGGATCGTACCACGCCCTCAGGAGTCTTGAAACCTTTTCTAAGATGAGATATTCTACTATATTATAACACTTAGTAGCATGACACTAAAACATCAACATTTATAAGAATATATGCACCTTACAAGTCACAGTAAATTTTGTTCTGATCAGATTATCTAATTTATATACATTCTTTTCAATGCCACCCTATGTCAACTACAACAGTACCTAATCAAAAACCCACAAGGGCGTAAGATAAACAACCTTCAAACCTATGGTCATGTCATTCTCTCTCGCGACTGTGGGACCAATGAATGAGGCGGCCCCTATGCCCCCTAGGTGGGGCTCCTGTATGGCTCCTCATCAGTCAGGATTACTCATATCAACTGCAAACATGAAAATTATAAACCATAAAATGTTAAAGAGTGATGCTAGTACACTTTTTATATATATACAAAAAGTGTAATTTGAGTAAGTACATTTTCAACATACTATTGGAAATACAAACATACTTGAAATACACTAAAGTACTCTTTTTTTCACTTGGGCCCTTGCCACAAGAAGGTTCTGTGTTCCAATCCCGGCCAAGTGTCTTGACACATGGAGTTTACATCTTCCCCCTGTGCATGTGTGGGTTCTCTCCGGGCATTCCAGCTTCCTCCCACAATCCAAAAACGTGACTGTTTGATCTAGCTAAATTGTCCTTTGTTGTGAGTGTGTGCATGCATGGTTGTTTGTCTTGTTTCTCTCTATGTTGCCCTGAAATGGACTGGCAACCTGTCCAGGCTGTACCCTGCCTCTTGGTTGATGACCGCTTGAGATAGGCACCAGCCCACCGTGCCAAAAACAACATTCCCATGGGTGGTCCAAAGCTAGATAGGCGAGGCCATGATTGCTAAGTTAACATTATGACGAATGGTTGTTGGGCTTTCTCAAACTGAGGCAACTTCTGGTCTCTTTTCTACATGTAACTGATTCAGGGATTGGAGTTTGTATCAAATTTCCATATGGAGCATGCTTTCAGAACACAGAGTGATGGATTTTAATGAAAGAAAACTCAGTTTTTAAGATTCTCAGTGAAGGTGAACTTTACGCACTTCTGGTCCTGAACAATACAAGAGCTTACATTATTTTTCAGAGCCATAAGCGTGTAAGTGGGTGGTACCCCTAAAAAGCACTAGCTGAAATGGCTGACAAAGGACAGATATGCTCTATTTTTCCTTAGAAAAATAGGAAATGTTTGGTACCAAAAAGGCATTGTTGTGTAACTGATCAATTAAAATTGATAAAGAAGAATTATGTTCTATCTGGTTAGTCTAAGGATATTAAATCAATAATTAATAAATTATTAATTTAATTATCTCTTCAAATTATTAACGAAGCAATTCAATTTAACTAATTTATTCTAAAACCACACCAAAAAAAAAAACGTAGCTGCACGTGTACCTGTAGAGGTATCTTTGAGTCATTGAAACAATATTACAAATGCAGTTACTGTAAATGTTAATAACACCACCCACTGATATATAATGCATTCCCATAATGTAATTAACCTTTACTAAAAATCCTATTAAAGTTTTACAAAATTTTCAATATGTAAGCAAAGATAACTGTATTTAAACTTGAATTATAGTTTTAATATATGCCTGTTGTTGCAAGGCAAGGCCAGGCAATTCTATTTGAATAGCACACTTTCAACACAAGGCAATTCAAGGTGCTTTACATGATTACAAAAATGTGAAAATTAAGACATAGAATCACTAAAAGAAACAATATCATTTAATTAAAAACAACAATTTAGGATAAAAGTATTTAAAAATAGTATTGGCAATTTTTTGGCAGTTTGTTCTAGATGTGGGGATCATAGAAACTGAAAGTTGCTTCCCCATGCTTGGTTCTGGTTCTAGAGACAATCAGTAAACTAGAGCTGGAGGACCTGAGTGATCTGGATGGTTTGTACCATGATAGCAGATCTCTAATGTACTCTGTTGCTAACCCATTCAATGATTTATAGACTAATAAAATGGTGCAAGTTTAAGGACTTTAGATTTGGGCTGATGTGTTCTACTTTCCTTTTAGTGAGAACACGAGCAGCAGTCTTCTGGATCAGCTGCAGCTGTCTGATAGATTTTTTTAGGCAGACCTGTGAAAATCTCACCCTGTTATTGCCTTTAAGTGACCTTGTAGGTTAAGGTCCTTGGAGGTTCAGGTCTTTGTCCATGGTCAGTAGTTTCTAGTTGGACCAACTGAAGTTGTGTATATTTAATAAATATTTTTAAAAAAACTTTTCTGGGTCTGAAGATAAGTACTTCCATTTTGTTTTTGTTCCGTTGGAGGAAATTATGGGACATCCAGCTGTTAATTTGCTCAATGCATTTATTAAGGATTTGGATAGGTTCAACATCACCTGGTGACATTGAGATATAAAGTTGAGTGTTGTTTGCACAGTTGTAGTAGTTGATATCAGTTGTTGTTATAATCTGGTATAATGGGACCATGTAAACGTTAAATAAGAGGTGTCCTAGGATTGAACCTGGGGGGACCCTGCCTGTGATTCTTTGTTTTGTGATGAGAATTGGCTAATCGACACATAGGAATTCCTGTTCTTGAGGTGGGATCTGAACCAGTCGAGTGCCATACTAGAGAGTCCAACCCAGTTCTCTAGATGTTCCACTAATATATCATGATCAACAGTGTCAAACGCCGCAGTTTTGCATTACCGTGCTGTATAGGTTCTTCTTTTTTAGTATTGGCTTGATAACTGCTGTTTTTAGAGCTTGCGTAAAAACACCTGATAGGAGAAATGAGTTAACTATTTGGATCAGATCCACCCTTTTGGCTGGTAGGACTTTTTAAAGAAAACCTGTTGGAAAGATATCCAAGCAGCAAGGGGGCAGGACTTATTTTCTCAATAATTTCATCAAAGCTCAATTGATTTATTGTGTGGTGGAAAGAATTACTGTTATGATTTATTTGTACTTTGTAATCAACTGTGACACATTTTTACTTAATGTTGTGGTATTAGTTTGAATGTTTAGTCTTATTGAGTGACGCCTTTACCCAAGTCATGGTCAGAGAGTTTTGATAATGATAGTCCATATCCTGTGTTACCATTGAGATAGTTCTTCCACCGGGCATCCTTAAAGATATACAACGTTCACAGCTTCCTAATCAAAGAGAAAGGCGCCACTAAGTCTCTGATTTTCACCTTGAGAAACCTAACCCTAACCCTTTATCGAGTAGAATAGATAGACCAAGGTTGCTAGAAATAATACAAGCTTGTTGTTGTAAGACCGAGACAGGTCAGTATTTTACATTTTTACTGTAATGTGATACTGTCCTCTTGTATGATCAATTAACCCTCACACTTTGATTACAGAAGACATTGCACATTTAGAACAACAGCAGGCGAGACTAACAGGTACGTACGCACAACTGACTTCTGATGCGTACAAAGCCTTACAGTTTTGGCTTTGAGAGACATTGTGATGTATTGCCCACTAACTGTGTTTGTACCCCACAATATTGCTATCATTTTGTTGGAGCAGAGGACTTCACACTTGTCAGTGGCAAGATGGCTCAGGTACACTTCTGTTTTGCTGGATTTGCCTAATATACCTGTTAACAGGTGCAATGTTCTTAATCCTGCCAGCTTGCTGCATACCTCATGACTGCCAGATGGAACTAGAGGTACTGTGTACACCCCGTCCAGATTTGAGTGACACGCCCTTGTAGAATCCAGACATAGTTTTATTTGTGGATGGATCATCTTTCAGAGATTCATGGGGGAAAATAGAGTGGGCTATTCTGTTGGCTCTGATCACTGTACTTTGCCTGCAGGAAGCCTTCCGCTTCATTTCTCTGTGCAGACCGCAGAACTGGTTCCATTGACAAAGGCCTGTGGGCTGGCTAAAGATAAATCAGCTACCACATACAGTGACAGCAGCTATGCAGTGGGCGTGGTTCACCATTTTGGAGCTCTGTGGAGACAAAGCGGGTTCTTGAAGTCTGATCAGAATCAGAATCAGAATCAGTTTATTGGCCAAGTATGTCACATACAAGGAATTTGACTCCGGCAAAACTTTTTCCTCCTGTACAGAACTTGAATAAGTGAAATAAAAAAAGAAAAAAAGAAAAATAAGAACAAAAATAAGTAAAAATACAAATAAATATCAGATCGTAAATAATAAAGGATAATATATACACCAAGCCGGGGTTATTTTACAGTGAGTATGTACAGAAGTGCAGAGTTATAGTTTATTGTTATGTGAGTGCACTCACACACTGTGACTAGACAGAGTTCGTCAGAGCGACAGCCTGGGGGAAAAAACTGTTTTTGTGTCGGGTGGTTTTGGCGTACAACGCTCTGTAACGCCGACCTGAGGGGAGGAGCCTAAACAGATTGTGGCCAGGGTGTGAGGGGTCAGTGGTGATTTTCCTGGCCCGCTTCCTGACCCTGGCCCGGAATAGGTCCTGAATGGAGGGAAGATCGGTTCCTATGATCCTCTCTGCAGTCCTGACTGTTCTCTGCAGTCTGTCCTTGTCTTGCCTGGTGGCGGATCCGAACCAGACAGAGATGGATGAGGTCAGGACAGACTGGACTATTGCTGTGTAGAAGATGATCAGCAGCTCCTGGGGCAGGTTGAACTTCCTGAGCTGACGCAGAAAGTACAGCCTTTGCTGGGCCTTTTTCCTTATTATGTTGATGTGTGAGGTCCACTTCAGGTCCCGTGTGATGGTGGATCCTAGGAACCTGAAAGACTCCACTGTGGGGACTGGCTTGTTGAGGATCATGAGAGGAGATGTTGATGGTGGTCTCTTCCTGAAGTCCACTGTCATCTCCACAGTTTTGAGCGGGTTTAGCTCCAGGTGGTTCTGACTGCACCAGAGAACCAGCTGTTCCACTTCCTTTCTGTACACAGACTCGTCGCCGTCGCGGATGAGTCCAATGACGGTGGTGTCATCTGCAAACTTCAGGAGTTTCACAGAAGGGTCCCTCGACGTGCAGTCAGTGGTGTAAAGGGAGAAGAGCAGTGGGGAGAGAACACATCCCTGGGGGGCGCCGATGCTGAGGGAACGGGAGCTGGATGTGAACTTACCCAGTTTCACCTGCTGCCTCCTGTCAGTCAGGAAACTGGTAATCCACTGACAGGTGGAGGGAGGCACGGTGAGCTGGGACAGTTTTTGGTGGAGGAGCTCTGGGACAATGGTGTTAAACGCAGAGCTGAAGTCCACAAACAGGACCCGAGCGTAGGTACCTGCAGAGTCTAGGTGGTGCAGGATGTAGTGTAGAGCCATGTTGACGGCATCATCCACTGACCTGTTTGATCTGTAGGCGAACTGCAGGGGGTCTAGCAGGGGATCTGTGATGTCCTTCAGGTGGGTCAGTACCAGACGCTCAAAGGATTTCATGACCACAGATGTTAGGGCAACTGGTCTGTAGTCATTTAATCCAGTGACTGGGGACTTCTTGGGAACCGGTATGATGGTGGAGCGTTTGAGGCAGGAGGGGACCTCACACAGCTCCAGGGAGTTATTGAAGATCTGGGTGAAGATGGGAGCCAGCTGGTCAGCACAGAATTTCAGAGAGGCTGGGGACACTCCGTCTGGTCCCTGAGCCTTTTTAATTTTCTGTCTCTGAAATAGCTGGCGCACGTCCTGTTCGCAGATCGTCAAGGCAGGTACGTGGGTGGTTTGGGGTGAAGCTGGGTCTTTTGTGATGCAGATGGTGGGGGAGGTGGGAGGTGTGAAAGTCCTTTCAAACCTGGAAAAGAAGTCGTTGAGGTCCTCAGCCAGGCGGGGGCTCTCCACAGGGTGGGGGGATGGTCTCCTACAGTTAGCAATGGTCTGCAGGTAGCTCCAAACTGCAGAGGGGTCGTTAGCAGAAAAACGGTCCTTAAGCTTAGCACTGTAGTTCCTCTTTGCTGCTTTGATCCCTCTTGTCAGCTGGTTCCTGGCCTGTTTGTACAGGTCCCGATCCCCACTCCTGTAGGCCTCCTCCTTGTCCTGGCGTAGCCGTCTCAGTTCTGCAGTGAACCACGGTTTATTGTTTTTGAATGAGCAGAAGGTTTTGGTCTGCACACACATGTCCTCACAAAAGCTGATGTAGGATGTCACAGTGTCGGTCAGTTCATCCAGGGATGAAGCCGCTGCTTCAAAGACGCTCCAATCAGTGCAGTCAAAGCAGGCCTGTAGCTGCATCTTTGACTCATCAGTCCATCTCCTCACAGTTCTTACTACAGGCTTAGCAGATTTCAGCTTCTGCCTGTAAGATGGGATGAGGTGGACCAGGCAGTGGTCGGAAAGTCCCAAAGCAGCACGGGGGACAGAGCGATATGCATTTTTTATTGTGGTGTAGCAGTGATCTAAAGTGTTCATGTCCCTGGTGGGACACGTCACATGTTGTTTATATTTAGGCAGTTCAAGTTTGAGATTAGCTCTGTTTTTTTTTTTTTTTTTTAACGTGTCCTGTCTAGCAGTATGCTACTCAGAATTGGTGTCTGAGTACCAAGTACAAGCCCAACAGTTTTACTTTCCCAAGCAGAGTATTACAGCTTCGCTGTAGTACGCCACTTGATGTATATGAAAAATCTTTATTAGTGATTACTGTGGGTTCAATTTCCTGATGTCATGGACATTAAACTGAGACAAGAAGGGAGAAAGGAAGAAGGTGAAGAAAAGAAACCGGACCAACAGAGGGGCGAACCGATGACACAAGACCGGGAGGCAAATAAAGAACACAAGAAAACATCCCAGTCCTCCACCTCTGCCGGACGGCAGAGAAACAGTAATACAAAACAAAAACAACAAAGTGTACAGAACCAAACCAATAGTTCGGATCTGGTAGAATAAACAAAGAATTACACATTCACTACACACAAGCATTGATTAATGAACATAATACAAATGTTTCTGGTAAGCTCCTGTGAACAACTAACTAATGATGATAACCTCAGCTTAAGATATGTCCGTCCTCACCTATGTCCCCACACCTATGTGTGTGCGAGCATGCAGGTCGGAATAAGGTTTCCCCATGCAAGTGATTGATAGCTGGTGTAAGGAACCGTCAATCCGTCCTACAGGAATCGGCACAGACATGGAGGAGGCAAGAGATGTATGCATCCAGCGTCCCACAGAGTACAGAGTCCACAGGCGGATCAGCGCAGGGTCGATCACCCGCCAAGAGGGGAACAGATGGAAGCCCCAGGGGAGCACCCACCAGCCGCGATGCTGGGGCCCGAGAGATCGCAGTGACGAGCCCACGGGCTCCGCCGGTAACCGGCTACGCCAGGGCGGGCCCGGACCAGGAACCGGAGGCCACGGGGACCAGGGGCACCCCACCCCCCAGCGGGGCCCCAACCAGTGACCAGCCGACAAGGGTCCCCCGCCGCCGCCGCAGGCAAGGAGGACCCGCAGCCAACCGACGGACAACACACGCCGCCGCCACCCCGGACCAGTACCCACCGCCAACAACCCGGCCCGCCCCCACACATCCACACGCCAGGGAGCCACAGCGGATGTACGCCCTCCCCAGGCCGCGCCCAGCCGGCACCTGGACATCCAGATCTTCCAGCTCCAGGGTCCAGATCCCGCCCCACGTGGGGCGCCAAGATCAGGGGCCCAGCCAATGCCGGACAGCCCCACCAGGCGAACAGACCAGCCAGCTGAAGTCCTGGAACCGGCAGGAGGATTGGGCGCCAGGCACGGTCCCCACCGATCCACCGGACGGCACCAACCTATTCTACAAACCCGGCACCCCCATAAGAGGTGCCCCAGTCAATCCAAGGAGGACATCGGCCCGAAACAGCGGCCGCCCGACACACCGGACCACCCAGGACCCGCCCGACATGCACCAGGACCGAGCCGGGCCGCAACCGGGACCCCCAGCCCCAGGCATCGAGAGTCATCATCAACCAGCGGGCAGGAGCAACCATCACCGACGGGGAGTGACGGGGAGGGAAGAAGATGCATCAGGCCAGAGAGCAGCCAAACACCCAACCTGACAGGTAGACATAGACAGACAGAGACACTCATACGTACCCTCCCTTTCTTGTGTACACATTCTTACAAATACAGGACATACGAAAAAAGTACACTATACTCCATACTCCCAGGCCCAGGGACAGACACCCCAGTAGAGAACCCTGCCCCTGCACCCAGGAGACAGACCCCTTTGCCCACCAGGACGGGGACAAGTAGACCGCCAAGGCCCCACACCGGCAAGAGCAGCCCACCAGCCCAGGACCCCGACCAGACGGCGTGATGTTCTATCCGGGCTCCGACCCCTGATGGTCCAACGAACAGGGGTGTGGAAAGACCCCCCAGCCTCTCTCCCCCAGCTCAATGTGGTGTTGTTGCGTGTTGTTCTAATGTGCACTTAAAACAGAGGGGGGGGGACATGGGAATACTGCCGGGTACCCCCATCTCCCCCCCCGGGCCCTCAGTGTCTAGATGCGTTTAACCAGTGGGTGCCGGCACCACAGGCGAGGCCCCCTCAACGGGGGGGCCTCGCCTGTGGCGCCACACCGCCAGGTCCCGACATGTGCGTTCCCTGTAAATGTTGCAAGTGTAGTGTCTAAATTGCTCAATAAAATCGGGACCCAGGCCGCCACGGAAGCTCCATCCCGCACCCCAGTGGTACCGCCGAGCCCCATGGGGGCCCCGGCAATCCACCAGCCCCCATGCCAGGGGCATACCTAAATCCTCCCCAACATTCACACTGCTAACAAAACACATGTCACTAGACACCCAGGTTGAGTTTAGCCCCCCCTCACCCTCAACGCCCTCCCCCCTCCCGTCCCAAGCGCACCCCGTTGAAAAGAGCGCCTGTGCTAGATGGTAAAAAGCCTCCCCGCCAATAAGAGACGCCCCAGGCACCGCCAGCGTCCGAGGACCCCCGGGCCGAGGCCGGAACCCGGCGCACCACCGACTCGGGTACCCCGGACATGCCGCGCCAGGCCCGTGAGCAGATCGAAGTCCCGGGCGGCCAATCCCCAGGCCGACATCCTCCAGCCTTGCTACTACCGCCCGATGGTCGGGTGGCAACAGATTAGCTCTGTTAAAATCCCCGAGAACGATTAGCAGAGAGTCCGGGTGATTTTTCTCCACTTCTGTGATCTGATCGGCGAGGTGATGTAATGCCTCCATCACACACGCCTGCGGTGGAATGTATACAGCGACCAGCACAAACGAGGCGAACTCCCGCGGTGAATAAAATGGTCTACAGTTTATGAAGAACGACTCAAGGTGAGGGCTGCATGTCTTCTTTAACACTGTGACATCTGTGCACCAACCTTCGTTAATGTAGAAGCACGTTCCACCTCCCTTTGATTTCCCAGTCAGCTCCGCGCAGCGGTCCGCTCTGAACAGCTGGAAGCCTGGCAGCTTTAGAGCGCTGTCCGGGATGAGTTCACTGGACCAGGTTTCAGTGAAGCAAAAGGCGGCAGAACGACTAAAGTCTGAGTTCTTGGATAGGAGAAGGAGCAATTCATCCATTTTGTTAGGCAGAGAGCGGACGTTCCCCAGGTGTATGGATGGGAGAGCGGTGCGTAATCCCCGCTGTCGCAGCTTGACGAGCACACCAGCCCGTTTCCCGCGTCGTCGTCTCCGTCTAAATCCACAGAACGCTGCTGCTCCTCCGATCAGAATCTCCATAAAGCAGTCAGGTTGTGTAAAGACCGGTGAAAAAAGTCCGGCACTGGATAGCCCAATTTTTAAAAGTTCCTCTCTGCTAATTTTAATAGCAGAGGGAGTGCAGAAAACTACGCAAAAGAGTAAAACAGTAACTAGTACCAGAGAGCGAAGTGCCGAGGCGTCCATACGCGGCGCCATCTTGCATCAAGTTAGTAAGATGGTAAGCCAATTTTGAATGCATCACAGGTTGCTGACCTACTTGATGCAATTTTGCTGCCATCCAAAATTACAATAGTGAAATGTGCTGCACACACGGCGTCCAGGGATATTGTTTCTCTTGGGAACGCCAGAGCGGATGCTGCCGCCAAAGGCAGAGGAGCCCCTTGACGTGTCTGATCTAACAGCTATGCAGAGTTTTGCCACTTCTGAGGTAAAAGCATGGACAAAGGCAGGTTGTGTCAAAGATGAAGATGTGTGGGTTTCTGTAGAAAAGAAGCCATGTCTGCCTAAACATCTTTTCCCAGTTTTTGCTAAACTCAGTCATGGGATGGATCATTGTTCCAAAACTGGAATGTTTGATCTTGTTGCTACACATTGGTTCACAAAACGTTTCACATCTTTTGCTGAAACTTATTGTCATTCATGCATGGTTTGTGCTACGCACAATGCAGGTCGAGCAGTGTCCACTCAACCTGCTGGTTGGGACCTTTTGAACATCTGATGATGGACTTCATCGAACTTGAACCTGCCGAAGGTAAAAAATATTGTTTGGTGATTGTTGACATGTTTTCCAAATGGACAGAAGTGTTCGCCTCAAAACATGCTGACACTGCTGCGGAGGTGAAAGCTTTGTAGGGAGATGTTTTTCCAAGATGGGGAACCCCGGACAGGATTTCCAGTAACAATGGCAGACATTTTGTGGGCAAGGCTCTTGAAGAGATTGGTGAGTTCTTTGGGCTGAATGTATCCACACATTGTGCATACCACCCGCAGTCGGGCAGGGCTGTGGAACGAGAAAATGGCATGCTGAAAGCCAAGCTGTTGTGAGGAAACAGGACTGTCTTCTGACAAAGCTTTGCCTTTGGCTTTGTTTTACATGAGGATGAGAAAAAGAGCCAAAAATAATCTAAGTCCTTTTGAGGTTCTTTTTGGCAGACCTTCTGCATTGGGGTTAAACCCACCTGCAAAACCGCATCTCTCTACAGACCTCTGTGAGGATGCTATGATTTCTTACTGTCACCATCTCTCTAAGACTCTTGCACAGGTGCACCAGCAGGTGAACGACGCCCTTCCTAAAGCAGCTGAGGGACCCCTTCATCCAATCAGAGCTGGAGACTGGGTTCCGATTAAAGAGCTGAGGAGACGACATTGGAGACAGCGAAGGTGGCAAGGGCGTTTTGAAGTGTTGCGGGTGACCTACACTGCTGGGAAAGACACTGAGAGAGCAACTTGGGTGCACACCAGTCATTGCAAGAGAGTGACAGGACCGATTCTGGACAAGCCTACTACTGCTGAAGCAGAAAAATTGAGAGAAGTAGACTCAGAAACAAACACTTGACATTTATAGCTTTATCATTCATCTAATCATCACACGTGAAGAAATGGAGAAGATGACACATTCTTCAAAGCTCTGGGGCTCCAGAGCAAAAAAGACTGAGACATTCATATTATTTGTGTTTTATTTCTTGTTAGGGGGCGTCGTTCGACTCTGCAGCAGGGACGAGAGGTCACCTGAGCTGGACTGATGCAGAGGGCACCTACGGGCCTGATGCAGACTCAATCCGACGAGATAGAGATGATAGAGAAGAGCTGTATGGAGATTAAATGGGTATGGACTTGCTTGATGACCTCGAAATATATGAGTGATTAGTTTACAGGTGTATGACGATTTCCTTTAATTCACTTTGTGACTTAGGTTGTCCGATGTTTTTCCCTATGACTAATGTCTTGTGTTCTTCCACAGGAGTTTAGCAGTCTCATTCCAGGGATAACAGTAACAGAAAAGAGGGGTTTGATTTGATTTTCATTTCATTATTTTTTGTGTTTGTTTTTTTTAGGATTTTAAAATTTTCTTCAATTTATCAGTGTTTTTTATTCATTCATTATTTCGTCTGATTTATTCAAATTAAGTTCCTTTGTAGTGATTTTTATAAATTTTATTTTTATTTCTTGTTTTATCATTTCATTGAGATACATATTGATTGGTTTCCTTTTTTATTTTCATTATTTGGGGATTCAGAATTAAAAGGGGGGATTAAAGATTGCTATAGATTTTTAGATTACAGATTTATAGATTTTTTATGATTTATGAAGAATACATAATCATTATTGAAGTTAGAGTTTTTTTACAAATTATTTTTGTTTTTATTCTATTTTTTATTTCTTTTGAATGTTTCATTATGGTTGATTACTATTGATTTGTTTTCTTTGTGTAACCTCTTTAAAGGGTCACTGTGGATGCTTAGATTAGATGATTCTGTTAGAGATGATTCAATGTGACATGTAATGATTGAGAACATTTGAACCACTGTTATATTGTCTTTCTTTTTGAATACTGCCGGTCTCCTAGGTTAGTTACTGATTATTATGTTATTGATTATTGATTCTCCTTTGTATTTTGATTTATCTTTGAGATTAGATAAAAAGGGAGTAGTCTGTGGTGGAAAGAATTAGTGTTATGATTTATTTGTACTTTGCAATCAGCTGTGACACATTTTTACTCAATGTTGTAGTATTAGTTTGAATGCTTAGTCTTATTGAGTGACACCTTTACCCAAGTCATGGTTAGAGAGTTTTGATAATGATAGTCCATTTCCTATGTTACCATGGAGATGGTTCTTCGACCGGGCATCCTTAAAGATCGACAAAGTTCACAGCATCCTAATCAAAGAGAAAGGTGCCACTAAGTCTCTGATTTTCACCCTGAGAGTTGTACTTTATCGAGTAGAATAGATAGACCAAGGTTGCTAGAAATAATATAAGCTTGTTGTTGTAAGGGGGGGGGTAGTTAATCTCTCCACTGTAGCAAATAATGTCCTTGCATTATTTTTGTTTCTGGGAATAATCTCAGAGAAGAATGATTCCCTTGTATCCTTTAATGTTAATTCACATTTGTTCAGTCTCTCTTTATATACTGTATCTCATAATGAACCGTTTCTCTCGGTGCGTCGACAATCCCTTTTTTCATTACATACCAGTGGACCGCTTCTCCACGGAAACCTTTTTTCACTCATGACAGTTTTAACATTATGTGGCAGAATCTTATCCATCATGTTTGAGATTTTTGATAGAAAATTATCTGTTAGTTTGTTAACTGAATGTGTGTTGGTGGATGTTGGGGATTTAGATAGGTTTGGATTGTACATCAGTTTAAAATTTTCATCCGAGTTTTCTTTGAGGTAGCTTTTTTTAACAATGATCTTACTGTAATTAGAAATTTTAGTTAAGAAGGTGCCTTCAAATGAGATGCAGAAATTGTCAGATAATGCAATATTAGTTACCACTATGTTAGAGATATTTTAGTCTTTGCTAATAAGTAGGTCTAGAGTGTGTCCTCGATTGTGCGTTGGTTCGTTAATATGCTGGGTTAGGTCGAAATTATAGAGGATGTCATTTAATGCTCTTGTCCTGTATATTGGGGGATGTCAGAATGGATCTTAAAATCTCCCAATGTTAAATTCCTCAAAAGATTAATTATGGGGATTTTATACCCACCATTTCCGCATACAGGATGAACTAATCATTTGGCACTCAGGTTGGGAGATAATATCGTTCTTTATGTCTCATGTTTTTCTTATGAACTGCCTTTATTAATTCAATTCAATTCAGTTTATTTATATAGCGCCGTTTCACAACAGATGTCATCTCAAGGCACTTTACAACAAGAGTTATTACAATACAATGTTTAATGTAGAAATTAGAGAACCACAGAAGATTGCGTTGTGTAATTCTCAGCAATCCCTCACACTGAGCAAGCATAAAGCGACAGTGGAAAGGAAAAACTCCCTTTTAACAGGAAGAAACATCCGGCAGAACCAGGCTCAGCACAAGCGGTCATCTGCAGAGGCCGTCTGTGGTTTGGAGAATACAGAACAGAGATACAGAACAGAGACACAAAAAGAGCAACAGAACTGATGCGGAAGTTTGTTGCAAGACGTTGAGAACTTTCCGTCACTGCAATGCCAACTTAGTCAGGGTCGTCAAGTCAGGAGCACCTACTATAAGAAGAGAAAACAGGTTAGCGCTTGAACTGACAGCACATCATGCAGTTGGGGAGAAGTAGGAGAGAAAGTAGGAACAGACTCTAATAATGTCCTCCAACAGCCTAGCCTAAAGCAGCATAGCTACTAACATTAACCTGTCTCCTAGCTACTAGGAGACCTAGCTACTAACACTTTCTACCTGGCTTACATTAATCTATCTCTACCTAGCTACTCTACTTCTTCCTATCTCTTCCTAGCTGTTGACACTCTACCTGACTACTAACATTAACCCGTCTCTTCCTAGCTACCTGTCTAACCTGTCACTAACTGTAAGCTTTGTCAAAGAGGACAGTTTTAAGCCTAGTTTTAAAGATAGACAAATTGTCTGCTTCACAATCCAACCCTGGGAGCTGCTTCCATAGGAAGGGAGCCTGATAGTTGAAAGATCTGCCACCCATTTTACTTTTAGAAACCCTAGGAACTACCAGTAAACCTGCAGTCTGAGAGCGAAGGGCTCTGTTAGGAACATATGGAACAATCAGTTCTCTTATGTATGATGGAGCTAGATTATTAAGAGATTTATATGTCAGAAGGAGGATCTTGAATTCTAATCTAGATTTTACTGGGAGCCAGTGAAGAGAAGCTAAAACTGGGGAAATGTGATCTCTTCTTCTTTTAATATTCATTAGAACCCTAGTAGCAGCATTTTGGACTAACTGAAGACTTTCAATTGTATTCTGTGGACTACCTGATAATAAAGAGTTACAATAATCCAGCCTTGAAGTAATAAAGGCATGGGCTAGTTTTTCAGCATCACTCCTGGACAGGATGGTTATAATTTTTGCAATATTCCTAAGGTTACAAAAGGAAATACTAGAGACTTCTTTAATGTGAGATCTAAATGACATATCTTGGTCAAAAATAACACCGAGGTTCTTTGCTTTATTACTGGACGCTAATTTAATGCTGTCCAGGTGAAGGGGCTGACTAAGTAGTTTCTTTTTCAGAGCGTCTGGTCCAAAGACGAAAACTTCTGTTTTATCAGAATTCAGAAGCAAGAAGTTTAGAGTCATCCACATTTTTATGTCTTTCAGATATGCCTGTCGTCTACCTGACTGATTGGATTCATCAGGATTTATGGATAGATATACCTGTGTATCATCTGCGTAACTATGGAAATTTTATTAACGCTTTATATTCATATAATCATGTGTGCTCATAAAATATGTGTTTTATAATATACCATCATTATTAGAAGAGTTTTTTCATAAAGATCCATAGCTCATGGCTTGGTAGGATAATGTAGAATTTTTGGGGTTAAGTGCCTTGCCCAGGGGGACATGTGACTGGAGGAAGCTGGAATCGAACCTACGTCCCTGCAATTGCAAGCCAACTTCTCTAACACTGAGCCACAGTCAGATTTTTAGAGGGTCGAGATTTTTGAGGTTTTAGACTTGTCGGAGATTTTTGCAGGTTTGAACTGTTGTTAGAGATCTTCTGAATTTTTTATTGTAATTCCTTTTTGAGTTAAGATTACATTTTTGAAAGTTACTTTCTCCTTTTTAAATTGATTCATTTAAATAGTATTAACTTAATACTGTAGTGATGTTTCATAAAGACCCCTTGACTGGGGTCTCTTACATTATTTAGGAGGGGATTGATTGACATGACACTATAGACCTGTTAGCCGGCAGCACTAGCAGCTGACTAGTGGTCAGGGGAGAAAAAAATAGTCATATTGAATGTTATTAGTGGTAATACTGGCACAGGGAAGTGTGTAAAGAAGGTGTATCCATGATATGAAATTTACACCAAATTTGAATTTGGTTAAGACTGCGAATAGATAGCTCCACTCGACTCGATCGAGAACTTTTTCGGCATCGATTGATACTACTACCTCAGGTGTGAAGGTTGTCTCTTTTGAATAGATTACATTTAACAGAGTGCGAACATTAAAAGAAAGCTGACGGCCCTTTATAAAGCCGGTCTGTTCCGGTGAAATGACTGATGGAAGAACTTTTTCGAGTCTGCAGGATAAGGCCTTTGCTAGAATCTTAATGAATCTACATTCATTAAAGATAGTGGCCTGTAAGAGGTACAAAGATCAGGATCCTTGTTCTTCTTTAGGAGAACACTAACAGAGGCTTGTCTTCATGTAAGGGGGACAGAACCGCGAGACAGAGATTCAACATAAACCAAGTAAAGTAGTGGGATAATTTTAGCATGAAATGCCTTAAAAAATTCGACCGGGAACTCATCAGGTCCCAGGGCTTTATTATTTTGCATGTTTTGTAAAGCTGAATTAAGTTCATGAGTAGTCAGCGTAGAGTCTTATTGATTAATCAAATCTTGATTTATGGGGGGGAATTGAAGTTCATCTAAGACTGTGTGGGAGTTCAGACTTGTATAGGGATTCTTAAAAAGATGACAAAACAGAATTAATGACATTGGGGTCATCATGCAAAACTCCAGATTCATCCCTAATGCGAGGTATTAAGTGTGAGGCTGCTTGACACTATAACTGGTGAGCTAGTAACCTACCAGGCTTGTCGCCATGCTCTTAGTATTTAGAGCGGGAGAGAAGTAGCCAACATTCTACCTCATTGGCTGTGATGAGATCCAGCTCAGTCTGTAAGGCCACAAAACGCTTTAAAAGGTCACAGGAAGGGGTGGTCGCAAGCTTTTTGTCCAGTGATTCTCAATCAGATGAGAGCTTGTGAATATTCAACATCCTTGATTTTCTCTTATATGCAGCGTATGAAATAATCTGACCCCTAAGGTATGCTTTTAAGGACTCCCATAGTAGTGCCTTAGAGATGGGTTCAGAATCAGACTGGTTAAAAGCAATAAAATCCTCAATTGTATTTGTAATACATTTATGGAATTTGTCATCTGATAAGAGTGAGGTAATAAATCGCCAAGGGCTGAAATAGCGAGGTCCGGGGGAAATCTGAATATCTAGGGACACAGGTGCATGATCTGAAATAATAATTGGATGATATGAAACGTTTGTTACTTTTGGCATTAGTTTAGCATCAACAAAAAAATAATCTATTTGAGAAAAAGTCTTTTGCACGTGCAAATAAAAAGAATATTGCGTGCTTCTCAGATTAGGAAATCTCCAGGGGTCAACATAGCCATTACTACACATGAAATTGAAAAGGGCCTTCGCCATTAGTGATTGGGTTGAGCCAGGTTTAGAACGGTCTAATTGGGGATCAATAGCACAGTTCATGTCTCCTCCAAAAAACAAAGAGCAGTCACTCAAAGATGGTAACTTCTCAAACAACTTGTTCATGAAACTAGGATTATCAAAATTTGGTGCTTATACATTGACTAATAGGACAGGAATATGAAACGGAGTACCTAAAACTCAGATATCTAACATCCTTGTCGGAAAAGGTATCAGTTAATGTAAATGGAACAGATTAACCGATCATAATTGCAACCCCTCTGGCCTTAGAGTTGAAACTGGAATGGAATGCTTCAGTAACCCAGGGACATTTAATTCTGACTTGATCTTTGTTCCTCATGTGGCTCTCCTGCTGAAAAACAATGTCAGGCTTCAGGCGCTTTAGATGGGAAAACACTCTACTCCGCTTAATAGCTCCCCCTAAACCTTGAATATTCCAGCTGATAAATCTTACATTAGAATTTTTAACATTAGACATGTAAAGTGCTGATCAAAATAGAAGAGACTACCAAGTTTCCAACCCTACATTAAAAAAACAAAAAAGAAAAAAAGGTGAGGCAGGGAAAGAAAAAAAATAAGAAAATAAACCCACAAAGAGACCACCTAGAAATAACTTGATTAACTCACCCCAAGTCCTGCACCCTCCCCCCATAGCACCTTCCATTACCCCATCCCCAAACGATAGAGTACCAGAACCAACTCCACAAGGAGTCATAGACCAAAAAAACAAACTCAGGGCTTCGGACCGAACTGGCATCTTCTTCTCGCTCCAACGTAACTGGAGATCCTTATATAGAACAGGACCAAGATATTAAAATCACCCCAAACTCAAAATGAACTAAGAAACTTGCAAGAATAAGTGAGGCCAGGCCCCATTTATATCAGTTGACAAAGCATATCCACTATAATGAAAAAATATTCAAAGCTGTTAAGATAAGAGTGCTTTTAAAAAGTAATATTTACACATACTACACTACTACATAGACTTAACAGCAACATATTCAAATCTATCTGAGTGATTACACAAAAATTGCAGCGTCGCCAGGTGATGTAAATTCCCTCGTGATATCTCCTCTTGTGATTCGGAGTCGAGCTGGATGTGGCAGCCCAAACCTTATGTTCAGAATGTCTCTGAGCTGACGTCGGACGTCATTGAAAGCTGTGCATGCCTTTGCCGTCCGTGCAGTGAAATCTGGAAAAATGGAGATTGTTGAATCTTTCACCTTGATCCGCTGCTGGCCTCCGCATAATAATATAGACGTGCAATTATGGGACGTGGACGGTGACCGGGTTTCGGTTTGGTCTGAAGGGATCGACGTGCACGGTCCACAGCTGGTTCTTTCTCTAAGCCGAAAGCGTCTTTAAGCAGAGTGGAAACTGAGGCAGCGCTGATTGGGCCGTACTCCTCGGAAAGGCCTATTATCCTGATGTTGTTACGACGAGACCTTGCTTCCAAATCCTCACATTTACTGTCAAGAGTAACAATTTGGGCCTAAAGTCTTTCCACTTTACTTTTAAGAGAAACCATATAATCGGTACATGTCGACAACGAGCCCTGCATGTCGCTCACCTTCAGCACATCCACCTCCGACTTAATGGCCACCATGTTAGCATTTAGCTCAGTTTTCACAGCGTGCAGCTCAGACTTGATCTGGGTCAGGTTGTTTGTCATAGCCGTTTCTAATTCAGTCCTGAAAGGGCCTACCATTTCTTCTTGAAGAGCTGCGAGCAGATCCACCTTGAAGTCCTCAGAAGTAATGTTTGGCGCGACGGCAGATTCCTCTGGAGGAGGCGGTTCAGAAGCCGTACTGTGAGGCGGGGATGAAGCTGGGGGAACAGGCCTCGTCGGCGCAGAAGACGGGTTGCTCGTACTTTTTGATTTTGAAGGCATATCGAGATGAAGAGCAACCACAACTGGCGTGCCGAGACAATATGAACTGGAAGAAGCCTCGTAAAATATGTCCTGAAGTTCATTTAAAGAAGTTCTGCAGGAGCTCCCCCTTGCACGTCTTACTCCATTAGTCGCTAAGCTGGAAGTCTCACTTAGATGGGTTTTAAAGGTGCCAAAACCCAACCACATCACAGTGTAAGAGCATACAGCTTCCAATTTGCAAGCACCCTTTCACAGACACACATATAAGCAGGTCTAGTACTAGACGGGGATATCTGAGGTAGCAGACAGAAATGTTAAGGGTGCACATGGGGCAACAGAGGAAAGGGCTGGGTTGGCGGTGGGGGTGTCCTGGATACCTTTTTTTGTCATGTAGTTGCATTTTGTCTGGCCTTTACCCAAAAATCTATCCAACTTGGTGTTAGGATTCTGCTCTGTGTTCGTGTTTTGGCTGCTGTGTGTTGTTTTCCTCACCTTCTCTGCAGGGACGTGGCTGATTGGCGGTAGGTGCAGCTCGTTGGACCTCATCAAGCTCCAGCTTCAAAAGAGACGGGAGCTGCAAGCTGACGCCAGATTGTCTTCGCTGCAAGTATGGTAACACGGCCAACTTACCTCTCAGAGTTATTCTTAGAAACTTCTTTCGTGAACTTTCAACTCACCTGGATTTCCTCACAGGTTCAGATCCATTCTCCTTCGTCCTCCTGGGTTTCCTTCTTATGTTTCCGCTCCGTCGGAAAGTTCCCTGGAAACCACTTACCTTCAGCCTTGGATCTCCTCCTGGTCAGCCTCTGCACCGTCTGCCGATTCGTCTGTCCTCATCCACCTGCCCGTCTGCCCGCTCCTCCTACACAAACAGTCAGAACCTCTATCAATCCAAACCAACCGTCCAGACAGGATCCTAACAACTTCCTCCCCAAGAACCCTGAACTTCATCATCCAGTGATTACAAACATGATCCCAGTATCAACTCACCTTCATCTTACCTCAGCTAACCTTTCTCCTTCAGCTCCAGTGCTCCTCCTCATCCTGGCCCCGTTTCCTGGAGTTCCATCAAAGACTGAAAACAAACAAACTTCCTGTAACAAATACCTTTTATCAAAATCCATCCTTACCATGTCCGTTCTGATTTTGTGGCTGCCTTTGAGTCCAAACACCAAAAAACATGACACATGGGTGTACCACCTGAAAGCTAAATGTCTGCTGGTTTAACTTTTGGTCACAAGCTGCATTTTTATTTCAAATTTGCCCAAATTGAAGTTGCGAAAATAAATTTGCCCAATGGAAACATGCCATTTCGAAAAAACTCCCCAGCAGATAAACGCGAGCATTTACCAAGACTGTTCCCATATAAAAGGGGCCTGTCGCTCTAATGCCTCTATAAGCTGTCTACATCTCCTCCTCATGGCTGATAATGAGCGCTACTGCCGTGCCTGCAATATGAATATATCTACTGTAAATGTTCACATCTATCGCCACTTTTCTTACTCGCGTGAAAACTTGTGATTTAAATTTAGTTTGTTATTTAATGGAAACACTGCAATTGCGAAATTTAGTTTTTTCGACACCAAGACAATAAACTAGCCAGGACTTCTTTCTTGAAAAGTTTTGAACAGCAAGACCTCTGACCAGGAGGTGATCACAGAGTTGGGTCAATGTGTATGCAATATGCTGCTGGTAAGGATGGCATATAATTTCATGTCTAAAAATGCAAAATATCCCTTTAATTGGATGATCACTTTCTAAAATGAATGTAAAAATAAAATAAGAACTCAACATAGTTCATACTTAAAAAGCTAAAAAATGGTTGCCATAGTAACTGACAGTGAAAAGATATTGATTTTTCATCTGAATCATTTGAATGGTTGGCAATTAAATCTTGATGCTAAACAAATGTTGAATCACCCTTGCCAAACTGATGAGTCCCGGCATTGACAGCAGTGAACAATGTTGAAACATAGTTTCCCCCATGATTGATGGCACGTTGATATTTGGTTTACTGGGTGATGATTGAAAAATCAAGTATTTTGAGATGACCGAGAAACCATCGTGTGGCACAGACAGCCCAGCGCACAGCACCGCATCTCTTTCGGAATAAATGTCAGGTAAGCACTTTTAAGCAATTTTAATCTTCTAAAGCTTAAATGCACTACACAGTGAAATGTATACTGTGTATGTATGTTACATAGACTTAGGACTGTCATAGCTTAATTCAGGCACTATATTGACTTATATAATAATGTTGGCAACCTGTTAAAAACACCAGGGCTAGTGTAATCAGTTGTCTAGCAATGCTTTGTTCGCGGCTTAATTCATACAGTCAGCGGTTTTGTCAAACCACGTAGAAATAAAATAAAATGTCCAACTGACCATTAAGCATCTCATGAACAATCTTTTAACATTAAAAGGTAAAATTAATTTACTACAGTAAAATAGTCCACAAAAAGCTTTGTGTCCACAATCCTCCATAATGCGCAGCTGAAAACCTTTGAAAGCTCTTTCCATGCCTCCATTTCTCAAACTTTTCCTAACTCCCACATATTAGTGTGTATAGTAAAGTATATAGGCTAGGTTAAAATAGTCTAATAATTACCTACATCACTACAGCTGTTATAAGTAGCCTATGTTCTCATAACATAAAGTGTATGTTTTTTGTTATAAGTTTCAGATATCCTCGCGGAGCAGCCAGGCACCGCCATGAATGACTTTGCCTTATTTGGTCAGGAAGACAAAACTGGCTCCATTATTCGCCAGACCCGCCTGGAGGAGTTGGACATGGTGAAATCTTCAATAATAGATAAATTCAATTAAATAACTTGTAGTTTATTTATTTCTATGTTTCTTAAGCATTTTTACAAGTTTTATTAAATAAATGACTTCAAAATCCAGGAAATCCTGCTGTAGATAAAGCAGTATTGTTCAATTGCTCTGGTATAATTGAAATATAAGTGAAAATATAAGTGAAAAAAACATTGATCACGTTATGTTACAATTTCAACGTTGTTTCAATATTAAAGTTAATTGAAATACCACTATAAGTCCATTGGTCTATAGTTAATAAATCAACATTGTTACAATATTAATTTTGGTTGTAAACTGATATTGAATCAACATTAAACTCTGATGTTGATTCAAGGATTTAACGTTGACAATCCAACATGGATTCAACATAGCTTCAATGCCTGTCTGCTCTGTGGGAAACAATTTACCATGCCTTCTACCTACTCCTTACAGCAAGTTTATTACTGGCTCCCATTTAGCCATCTTTAAAAACTTCCTGGATACATCCCTCCTCACCACTCGTATATAGAAAAACAAAACAAACAAAAATCTAAGTCTCACAACTTTATCCTTGTCCACATTAATTGTCCATCCAAAGGTGCGTAATTAAATGTGTCAAGTACCACAGAGGCTATTATTATAATAAATTTGTTTTTTTTTGGGGGGGGGGCGGGGGTCACACAGGGTTTTTTGATGTTCTAGAAGCTGATTCCAAACTCTGTGGCAACTCTGACAATTGGATTCATATGGCCAAAATTCTGCCATATTAGCAACATTTTTATTTATTTACCAGGGACCATTTTACAAACTGAAATGATCAGATTTAATAAAGATTATTTAAAGCAGCATTTTCCTGACCTGAAAGCAATTGCTGGTTGGCACTAGGTTGTTGGCATGACACTGCTCTTTTGGTGCACGCTCCAAAGTTCAACTATTCTCCCTGTGACCTCCTGGTAAACGTGATGCTTTGAGTTAAGTGTCCAGGTCTGAGATGAAGCTCATATGTTTTTATTTGGGGATTTTTCTATGCATAAAGTTGAACATGTCCGCACCATATGCACCAAGTGGTAAATGATCTGAATTCTAAGCTATCAAAATTATGGACGGTTTTCAGAACTTTCCGTCACCGTTCTAAAAAACTGATCAGTTAACCCCTGGTCCAATCTCTGCCAAGTGCTGTCTGAGTGCAAAGAAGGAAAGAGCTAAACTTCCAGCCATTTCTGGTGGATTTTTCGTAGTAAAAATAAATTTTGGTAAATTGTGTCCATATTCAGTTTGTATGCAATCTATTATTGTCTTCTCAAAATTCCTTTTTAAGGGGACAGGCCATTGTTTGAGGTAGGGTTGCCAACTTTGATAAATTAAAATAAGGGACAAAGGACGTTATTTACCACGGCCTGAGCCATCCGAATCGCGGGGACGTGTGGTTCTTTTAGTGAGGGGATCATCCAGAATGTCATACGTTAAGCTTGAAATGCTTTATTCACAATAAACACATTAGTGCATAATTTCTGTAAGTTAGGCTACAAAAAGCTGCAATGTAATGCATCCACATACTTGTGTTAACTTGTGTAAATGATCCTATTATTGCTTTGTACTTGCTTGTTATTCATTTTGATACAAATTATTGTTTTGATTATTGTTTTATTTTAAATGCTATCTTGTATTTTAATCTTCAAAAGTGATTTATGCTCTCTTTTCTGTGTTATAATTTTAGTAATGTAAAGCTCCTTGAATTGCCTTGTAACTAGATGAAGGAATTAAATCTAAAAGTTTATGAAAACATGGAACATTGCCACATTTATGTATGCAGAACAAAAATGACAGTGTGTGACGGAAAATTTTATTATTAATGCTGGGACATTAAGAAAGGTTCACTCCTCTTACTCAGCTCTTAGACAGCTGACATTGGTGACATTTCACTTTGTCAGAAGCAAAGGAATACTACTTTTTGCTCCTGAGACAGATCTATGATCTCAATCCGAGAGCGTCACAACTGCTGATGAACTTACTAAACACCTACTGGATTTTCGGAAAAGACACTAATAACTGGCTGCTTATGGTACAACAAACTTTGAGTGGCGACTGTTGTTTTTTTGGGTTAACGTCCATTGTCAAGAATTATGCAAACTCTTTCTGAACTTTATCATACCTGCATTAGTTATCTGTTAACCAATACACCACACAACTGCTCCTTTTGGGAAAATCCCTTTTCTGTAAAAGATAAAAAGAATTGCTCCTCCTTACTTCAATTTTGATGTGGCCTTAAGAATTTCACCTGTTTTACTAAAGCAAATAAAGGTAAAATGTAAGTTCTGTTAATACCTTTTACTGCAGGTTTATGTACTCCTGTTAACTTAATTATGCCTGTAACTATGTGAACTGATTTTGACACTACAGACCAGGAAACTAATCATCACAGAGCTAAAAGATCAATAGTTCTTTTAAGAATCTGACCCAAATTATATTAATGATCAATTTGCCGGTGATAAAAATGTTGATAGAATCAATTACATCTATTATACTGTCCAAAAATTACAAGTACACTCGTGATGGTTTTGGAAGCAGTTCATGAAAAACTTTCCAAAAGAGAATTACAGCAGACATGTTATCAGCCGAAAAATATGGTATTTGTTTTATTTTTGATGATCAATGCTGTTAATTTATTCCAAACAACAAAGAAGTGTTTTCATGTTCATGTTTTTAAGAACACGCTCAAGACTTAGCTTTTCAACCAAGTTTTTAACTAATTATTATTTATTAATATATTTTTAACTGCTCAGCATGTTTTACCTGATTTAATTTTTAGTTTAGTTTTTAACTCTTTATTTATTAATCTTATTAGCATTTTTATCTTGATACTATCTTATCATTGTTTTACACTTATTGTTTTATACTGTATACACTTTATATTTTATAAACTTTATATTTTAACTTATTTTAATCGTTCTTGCCAGTGTTTCCTCTCTGGGGCCCCCCTGTATCGGGGGCAGTGGTCGGCTGTGGCTGCCTGGGTGCCCCCCAGGTAGTGCTTGGGTGGAGGTGGAGGTACCAGCCCTCCCTTCTCTTGGCGCCCTGGTTCAGTGCTTTGGCTGCTGTTGCCGATCTGCTGCTGCCAATGCAGATGGCTCCCATGATGGCATTTCCTGGCTCATCTGTGCTCAGCCTGCTGTTTTTGTAGCCTTTATGTGTGTGTGTGTATGGCTGATGGGTTGGGAGGGGGGTGTAGTTGTATTGATGATTTTATTTTTGAAGAGGGGGTTGTGGGGTTTTGTTAAATCTGTAAAGCATTTTTAGAAACTGTGTTTGAAAAGCGCTTTATAAATAAAGTTTGATTTGATTAATCTGTTCTTATTCTGATTCTGAGAATGATGATGACAATACTGTCTGTTAAACTTTTTGTTTTTTATTTTTGCCTGATTAGAATGTAACATTGAAAAGACACATGAAAAGCTGTGTTAAACCAAACTATTGCGTCCCATCTCTGATGTTGTTGTGTAGCAAATGTACGTGCATGTTACTCTTATAAATTTTATTGTTTATTTTTTTCTGGTCATTGTCATGGAAGTCTGGGTGTCTGAGAGACCTTGGATGAGAGAATAAAACAAACACAGAGGGTCTCCTACTGAGAACCCTAGAGCTTCAGCACAGATGCATGAGTTTATATAGTAGTCAGCCACACCCTATTGAATCATCTTCTGTCCGAACATTACATCATATAGTTATGGTAGGATAATCAACACTCTGTTCTGTGCATCAGAGGATAAACACTAGACCAATCACAGAACAACATGGAATACGTAAACACAGGATCTGTCATGAGGCAATAATGGATGTTTCACTTCAGTAGTCAGTAGTAAACAAAACATATAATTTGACAATCAGAAGTGTTGTATCTTATTTTTTGGGGCTAATATCTTTAGTAAGAAGTCAGAGGTAAAAGTCTGTTTTTACCAATATTTTAATTGGGCACTTTTTGAGGAGCAGCAGAGGCCGTGGATAAATAATGGGGAGTATGTGTGACCTTTGAGGATCTCTGAGACAAAGAGTTTTATTGCAGGCTGTAAAACCAGGATGTTTATAGATAAAGGATGGAGGCCATAAAGCTGGGAGTTTTGCTTAGGACCCAGGACCATAAACCATAAAACTCAGAATGAACTTTTGACTTGGATCCAGGAGAAAAGACACGTCCCTTATGACTGCATGATTTCTTGACATCCAATCAGGTAATTTAGAACAAGGAACATTTTATATAATGTTTCAGAAAGAGAATCACTGGACATGAGATGGTCACAAGGGAATATGAGAAGTTTACAGACAATAGGTCCCTGTCCTTTATCATATCATATCCTTTATCATATCAGTATAACATTTTATCTAGACATGAGTAACAAAGTCAGAATTAAAATTTAAAACTAATTCAAATAAGAACTATCTATGTAATACAAGAATGCTTACAATAAAGATTCCCACTACATCATTAACACCAATTCACATGAGAATTAACTTTATCTAAGACGTAAGAGAAGGCAATAAATTTTACCATTACAGTCATACCATGACCAAACGGTGGAATGTGATGGAACATTTTTTTATTAATACCGGGACATTAAGAAAGGTTCAATTGTCTTACTCAGCTCTTAGACAGCTGTTCTGATTCTAAGGTACAAACAAGAACCAATTGTATGTAAACATATCATCTTGACTTATGACAAATTTTGTTATTATCTGGTGTTACACTTATGACGGCTCCTGTGAATGTCTTTCTCAGCATTATACAAATTGTCCCTTATTGTTATCTATATTCTGATTTTCCAGTGAAACTATCTCGAGATTGTTTACTGCTGACTACTGAAGTGAGACTTCCTCTTCTGTTTGATTATGTATGAAATCATCTGTATGATGTAATGATCGGTGAGAAGCTGATTCAATAGGGTGTGGCTGATTACTATATATACCCAAGCATCTGTGCCGAAGCTTCAGGGTTCTCTGCAGGAGGCCCTCCGTGCACGTAAAATAAACTATGTACAAATATAGCTGACACCTTGTTTTATTCTCTCATCCGAGGCCTCTCAGACACCCAGATTTCTACCAGAAGTGACTTTCCAAATACAAAAGTTTATTTACAAAAGGACAAAAAGACAAAAATTTAATCACTCAAGTTAAAAACTAACACACTACTGATCAAAATAAATGAATAACCAAAATAAAAGAAAAATGAATGGATAAATATCAAATACAATAGAAACAATGAATTCTTCTGGAGGAATCTGTATGCTTTAAAGAACCAAGGCAAGAATTACTAACAGTAACAACTCACACTGAAAATACAACCCTTTAGTCTTTTTATCCTAAACTAATTTTAAAATTCTCCTGGCTTCTCCGTGTCAATGAGGGGGAATTGGGTAACGTTAGCCAGCAGGCTATCAAAGGATTGCTAAGCTAGACAGCTAGTAGTAAAGGAAGCTTCTGACTTTGGCTCCCTCTGGCTCAACTATGTAGCGATTGGCTCCGGCACTCATTGGAACAGTACCTTTCTGGAGCTCTCCAGCTCTGGCACTCACTTCTTATCGGCTCTGTGGCGATTTGCAGCTTCTGGTTCACACGGGTCAACTCCCGGATCTACTCTCCCGGAGGTCTCGTCTACCCCCCCCACACACACACACACACACACACACACCCACACACACACACTTCTGCGGGAGTTGGGTTTTCTTCTATTCCTGTGTAGCTAGAATGCAGATTAGTGCTACCCGATGGCTGCGTGTGACCCAACTCCAACTGGCTTCACCATCAGCTCCACTCCAGGCAGCTTCACCCCAAGGTTCAGCTCTGCCGCACTCGTCACAAAAGTCAGCTCTGCCGCCATGGAGAGATAATTTTTTTCTCCATGGCAAGATCAGCAGCACCTTATCCACCCTCTCAGACCTACACCTCGGTATATTTTTCTGTTGGGAATTCAGTCCACCTGAGTACCAGAAGAACCCAGCTGGGATCAGATGAAGAAATTAAAAAAGAGATCTAATTAATTATTAAATACTCAAAAGTATAAATATTGGTAACGTTAAGTACTGGTATCTATTCCGAGGTACCGGAAATTGGTACTTTACCGATTTAAATGTGAAAGATGCCCAGCCCTACTTCTGACAGAAGCCTAGCTTCTACCAACCCTTTCCCACAGCTTTATTATTACTCATTACCCAGCCAACACACCAATGTGGGTCCACATGGGGAGTAGCAGGAAACCCAACTGGGGCCCAGCTAATCCTCAGTTTCCATGGTGTTCCAAGCATGCTTACTCAGCTGGGTTAATGAGGGGTCTCAGATGGGCCCAGTCAGGCCCAGCCAACAAACATGTGTGGGGCTCAGATTCATTGAGGCGGATTAGATACTTAGGGCCCAATTGAGTTACTCATCTAGGACCCAGGTTTTTTGTCCAGTTTTTATGGTGGCCCAAGGTAGGTTTGCCCAGATGGGACTTTGACTTACCTCAAGTTAGACCTATATATTGTTTAACTCACTCAATCCCAGTTTTCCCATCAGAATAAACAATTTATTAATTCCTCAGTTCCAATATGGTTTGTACAACAAACACTAAAGCTTTTGCTTTAGAAATGTATAAAAGCTACCCATTCACCAAGATTTAACAAACACTAAATTGATACAAGTTAGCTATTTAAGCAATTTAAATCAACTGTACAACAAAGTTGGTTTATTCTTATTATGAAGACTGATTAATATTCAACAAATACGTTGACATAAAAGAAAGTGTTTGGAAAAGTGGTCTTTAAAGGGCCTATATCATGCAAAATCAAGTTTTTTGAATTTTCAACCATCTGGTAGTGCAATTTTCTCATAAAAAACCCTGTCAAAGTGTTTTTTGATTTAGTTAAATTATGTCTGAGTAATTTTTCTGAATCCTGCTCTCTGAGCAGCTGCACTGGCCTCTCCTGGAAAACGACAGAGTTGTAACATAGTGACGTATTTTACGTCACTATTTTACCCCTAGGAAGTGTTAGTGGTGTCTGCACCGCCCCTGCAGACAGAGCAGCTTACCTATGGTACAGTTGCAAACACACCCTCTCCCTTCTCAAAGCTCATAGCTGCTCTGGTTTAAGCAGCTAGAACCACTTTTTTTGTTGTAATTTTAATTTCTAAAATTTCTTTGAAAACACCTGTTTGGCTGCATGGATTACAGGATTTTATTCTACATTCCTAAAGAACAGCAGCTGGCAAAGATATAAAGTATGAAGTATTTTAAATGTCTTTTAATGTTTGATTAAGGTGTTTTAGTTACCATATTTTGTAATTATACTTTTAAGTTTGTTTTAGAGGTATTTTGCAGAGTCAGCTCTTGTCTGGGTCACAGAAAAACAGGACATTAAATGTCTCTAAATGTTTGATTAAGGTATTTTAGTTACCATATTTTGTAATTATACTTTTAAGATTGATTTAGAGGTATTTTGCAGAGTCAACTCTTGTCTGGGTCACAGAAAAACAGGACATTGAGCAGGAAAGCACAGGCAGAAAGCATCACCATTCAATTGACAATCGAAGGATGCGACAAAGAATGGTCAGCAAAAAAAAAAATCTAGTTAGAGCTGGTTTGTAAAGTCATGGTTTAAGTAGAACAACAGGAAGGTAATTAATTTTGTATGCATGGTTGTAAAGAGGCTGGTCTTGGCAAAAGTTTGAATGAACCAATCATGTTTTATGTGTCATATATAAAGTTAGGGGGGAGTTTATCTAACTTTGTGTAAAATATAAAACTTAATGTTTCTGTTATATACTTTATCATTCCTTGGTAGGGTGACCCAGAGTGTGGGTAATTTATACCACTCTGTAAGCTAAATATTTGATCAGTTTTAAGGAACTCTGTGAACCAGTATTTGATTTTTTGTATTAAAATCTAAGAAAATTAAAATACTCTTGTCTCCTCTCTTAGAAAAATGAGCACGTATGGAATTTATAGAGTTAAGGTTTAAATTGAATAATGATTAAAATCCTTCAGGCTGCAGCGATTCGTCGAGTTACTTGATTTACTCGATTCCAAAAATTGCTTAAGGCAAAAACTCTGCCTTGAAGCCTCGTTACATTCTTATGACGCCCACATATGAGCAGGGATCTGATTATTCCACACGGACAGTTGTTTTGGATACAACTGTAGCGCGTGATACATTTTAATTTAGTTTGCGCGATAGCGGGGAATAAAGATATCCACAAAGGACAGAAAATGTGGAGGGGAGCTTGGGTCGTTTTTTTTTTCATATCATGTCCCTCTCTCTTTTTTCTTACAAAGTCCAGACTATCACTTTAATGTAACACAGTTTCATTGTGGTACTTGTTGCACTTCAAATTCACTATTAGACTCAGGGTCAAGAAAAGGCCAAGCCTGCTTTTCTCAAACTATCAAAGCAGCGCTGCACTCATGGTGAGGGAAAAGAGTGGGGGAGGAGAGCGGGGGGCAGGAGGCTGGATTTTAGAGATACGAGCTGTTTGACTTGGTGGTTGAACATTAACTCCAGGATGCAAGTTAAATTTTAGGACAAATTAATACTATATAACACCAACAATAACATTTTATCATATATATTTCTGTCCCGGAACTTGAAAGCTGCATTTTGACTGTGTTTGTCAAGTCATTTGGAATTTATTTGATTGTAAAATTTTGTAACTAAAATGCCTACAAATCAGAAGTCAGAAGTCGTATATATGACGTCATGCAGCTCCTCCAGAGACCGGAGCACTGGACTAATATGGTCATATTTCCTGGTTCTTGTCAGGACTCGAGCAGCAGCGTTCTGGATGTACTGCAGCTGTCTAACAGCTCGTTTAGAGAGGCCAGTGAGCAGGCCGTCACAGTAGTTGCTTTGACGTGGTTTTTTAAGTTCAGGTCTGAGTTCATGATTACCCCTAGATTTATAACCTGATTTTTTGGTTGAAGACAGAGAGACTCAACATGACTGATAACACTTTCTAACCTTTTCGTTCTAACGTTTTCTAACCTGTGAAGTAAATTCCCATGGTCCAATGTGTCAAAGGCAGCGTTCAGGTCCAGCAGAACTAAAACTGAGACATTGCCTGCGGATATCATTTGTCACCTTGAACAGAGCTCAATGCTGTGGTGGGGCCTAAAGCCTGACTGGAAAGTATCAAACGCATTGTTAGACAGGAGAAAATAAATTAGGTGTTGATATAGGCAGCCCTCCTCAACTCCATCTCCCTTACACCGTACATTGCTAATAAACTTAAGAATTAGGAAAAAAAATATTCTTTTTCAGACTCAACTGACCCTAACACACCTTCTACTTTTCTTTTCTACTACTCTCCAGATATATTTTTCCTAATGTTAATGCAATTGTTAACCCAGTTTTCTCTCAGTGTTTTTCTCCCCATAGAAGCTCTACCCGGTCTGGTACCCTGCTCGGCTCTGATGCCCCCTGCTGGATGGGGAGTGTTGGTCCAGATGATGCTCCGGGTGACCGAGCATCCTTCATGCTGTCTCTTCTCTGTCTTCTCAGACCCCCAGACGGTCGTGGCAGATGACCGCTTGTACTAAGCCAGGGTTCTGCCAAAAGTTTCTTCCTGTTAAAGGGGAGTTTTTCCTCTCCACTGTCGCTAAATGCTTGCTCAGTATAAGGGTTTGCTGAGGAATTGCTGGGTTGGAGTCTGCATGATCCGGGCACAACCTCACACCGATGACTCAACGCAATCTGCTGGGATTCCTTACAAAACTTAACTGATTGGAATGTTTGTATAATTGTATTGAGATGACTTTTGTTGTAAAGTGCCTTGAGATTACATTTGTTGTGAACTGGCGCTATATAAATAAAAGTGAATTGAGTTGAATTCTAATATATGTTTTTGAATATATCTTTTGAAAATGACAAAAATAGTAAGGCACTGCGGCTTAAACAAGTAACTTTAAGCTGATTACCTGAATGGAAATACTAAGGTGTTAGATTAGTTGTTACTGAAAAAGTGGTAATATTAGGAGTAAGTAATAAGTAACGCGTTACCGGCATGTGCGTAAAATCTTTATTATAGATTGCTGTGGGTTTAATGTTGTGAAGTTATGGACACAGAAACCAAAAAACAAGAGAGAAGAAGAAAAAAAAGGAAGAAGAAAGGCATTAGAGGTAGGAGTGTGAGTTGGCGATACAAGAGAGGAAGGGGAACAAAGAGAACACAAGAAAACATTCCAGTCCTCCACATTTGCAGGACAGGAGAGAGGTGAAAAAAAGACAGTAATCAATAAAATGGAGCAAGATTAACAAAACAAAAAAATAGAGGGAAGCCCCAGGGGAATGTCCAGCAGCTACAATGCAGCAGTCCGAGAGGCCGCAGAGACGAGCATATGGGCTCCACCAGTAACCGGCTATGCCAGGATGGGCCCGGTCCAGGACACGGAAACTCCAGGGACCAGGTTTTAGTTTATTTAGTGAAGATCGGGGTATAATTTCTGTCTTTATAGAAAAACAACTTTAGAGAACCAGACAATCAATCTCTTCTGATGTAGAAGATATAGTGAAACAATAATTTCAGTCAAACAATGGGAAACCACTCCTCCTGAAACTAGCACCAGGTGTGCCTCATCAGCTGCAAACAAAGGCACCGCAGCGGTGTTCTGCCTTTGTCAGTTGCTGCAGCTGCATGTTGGTGACAGGTGAGGGAGCTCTCTGTGTGGTGCTGCTGTTTCAAAGGCTAGGGGTTCTCTGCCGGAGCTTACCTAGGTGAGATATGGTTGGTAAAATGGAATTATTTTTTTATTTTATTTATTTATTTTTTCTTCTCCTCCTCCAGGGCAACCATGAACCCAGGGATCAAGGCTCGTTGCTGCCCGCTCTGTAACAACAGATATGACGCCCTGCCAAGCCATCTGAAGAGATACCACTCAGTCATGAACCTTGATGAAAGGAAAATCTTGCTCAACCTCTCCTCTGGCCGGGTGAATGTCAGGTATTTCCCGTGCAATGTTACCGTTTGCTTCTATAACGATTCCCGGTTTGACTTCCACATGAGATCCAGCCATCTTGAGCTCTCATTGGAGGAAAGGAAGGACAAAATTAATGCTGCTAAGGACAGAGCCATCTCCCTCATCCGTAAACTCAGGGAAAGCAACCCTCACCCTGCCCTTGTCTCAAAACTAGATATCTGGGTCGAACCCTGTCCTGGACAGGAACGCCCTCCAGCACCACTGCCCACTCCAGGGCAGGCAGCAGTCAGAGTGGACCAACCTCCAGCACCACAGGCCCAAACAGTGGCCAGAGTGAACCTCTCCCCAGTCGTTGTTCGGCAGAGATTGAACCTGGCGGCGGCCGCGGTGGTTCCGAGGCGAGCTGCAGCCTGTATGGACATGTCTCAAGGCAGACCCCCAGAACCAGGGACGAGGCGCAACCATTTCCCCAGATCCGTCGGTAGGGAATTTTTGCAACTGCTCCTTTATAACTCATGTTGCTTCAGGTGACTAATGATTTTCCTTTTCTGGCGATTTTATTTTTTCATAATTTTTTTTTTAATAGAGAAATACCTGGGTGCTTACCAGGTGTTCCTGGAGGGTTTCAACCCATCAGAAATCAGGCAAAAAAGTGCACGCACCAGGGTCTGGGTTTTGCAGGAAGTCCTCGCCTTTATGGCACAGGCAGCCCGGGTAACGCATGACTGGCTCTTCCTGGACAACGTTAGCCAAATTTACAGGTATTTTATCAGTTTATGTGTCGATCTGATGTGAACTTTTATTTATATTTATTGATCTCAGCTTATTTTCACTGCAGGTGGGCCTCACACCTTATGGAGAAAGGGAACAAGGTGTCCACCGTACTCTGCTATTTAAAGCAAATTCAACAGTTTGTCAAATATATGAGCGACACACCACCGGAGCACTGCAGGATCTCCAAGGTGTAGTTCTTTGCAATTCTACGTACCATACAGCGTTGCTTAACGGGGGTCCGCACACACTATTCCGCCTACCAGATTGAGCTCAAAGCCAGGAAAGCGGAGCGGAGGATTTCGCTGCAGACCCTGACCAGATGCCGGGACCTTGCCAGCAGGAAGATACCGGAGCTTCTGGAAGCCATGGCTGAGGATCCATCACGTTGGTTAAGAAACAGTTTTTTTGGTTACCTTGCTGCCTTCATCTCGTCTGTTTTTGGCCACAGAAGGGGGGTCCTTGTAAATATGACCATGGCAGCGGTGTTGGAAGCGAAGAAAAAGTCAATTTCATCGTACGGGACGGCACAGATATTTTTGAACAAGGAAGAGTTCAATTGGTTGGAACGGTGGCTGAAGATCCGTGCCGGTCTCCATCCAAAAACGGACCTGCTGCTTTTCACCGGTTCAGGGTCTGTCAACAGTTGTTATAGTAGTTGTAATCACCTGAGGAATGCGTGGGCAGAAATGGGTCTGCCAGGGAGACCAACTTTCATGGACATCCGGACCTCGGTGGCCACACGTGAAGAATTCAAACTCCACAGAGCAACGCACCCGGATGGCACATTTCATGTGCCACAGCACTGCTACAGCTGATCAGTTCTATGTTTTCCCCTTGGACTTGCATCAAGCGCGGGACATCAGAGGACACTTTGACCAAACCATGATTGAGGATGGGTAGTGAAAAGGCAATGAGATGTTATAAATAAAATTGAAAAATTGTGAAAAATGTGTGTTGTTCTCATCACTACCAGGGAGTACCATAGGTGTTTTTAGCATAGAAATGATGCGTTGAGCCTGGGTAAACTAAGAAGCAGCAGCAGCAGTTTTTCAACACTTAGAAAAATGTCCATCTTACCAGAGCAGGGGTATGCAACCTGTGGCTCTTTAGACCTTCCACAATGGCTCTCACACCATACATACCAAATGTTTTTTACTGTTCTTTCAATGATAAATTCAGGTTTTAGCATGAGTTTTGTTATATAAAAAAATATTAAAATAATAAAATAAAATAAAAATGTGTAAATTTTCTAAGTGTTTCAACACTTAGAAATAAACCCTGCCTTACAAGGCACGAAAGCTGTGAAATTTCTAAGTCTTTTGGGACTTACCCGAGGCACGAAACTGTTGAAAATATTCTAAGTCCAAAATCTACCTTACCACAGGCACGAAAGTGGTGAAAATATTCTAAGTCTAAAATCTGCCTTACCCGAGGCACGAAACTGTTGAAAATATTCTAAGTCCAAAAGCCACCTTACCAGAGGCACGAAAGTGGTGAAAATATTCTAAGTCCAAAATCTACCTTACCCGAGGCACGAAAGTGGTGAAAAAATTCTAAGTCCAAAATCTGCCTTACCAGAGGCACGAAACAGTTGAAAATATTCTGAGTCCAAAATCTGCTGTACCAGAGGCACGAAACTGTTGAAAATATTCTAAGTCCAAAATCTACCTTACCGGAGGCATGAAAGTGGTGAAAATATTCTAAGTCTAAGATCTGCCTTACCAGAGTCACGAAACTGGTGAAAATATTCTAAGTCCAAAAGACACCTTACCAGAGGCACGAAAGTGGTGAAAATATTCTAAGTCCAAAATCTGCCCTTACCAGAGGCACGAAACTGTTGAAAATATTCTGAGTCCAAAATCTGCTGTACCAGAGGCACGAAACTGTTGAAAATATTCTAAGTCCAAAATCTACCTTACCAGAGGCACGAAAGTGGTGAAAATATTCTAAGTCCAAAAGCCACCTTACCAGAGGCACGAAAGTGGTGAAAAAATTATCCGTCCAAAATCTGCCTTACCAGAGGCACGAAACTGTTGAAAATATTCTAAGTCCGAAAGCCGGCTTACCAGAGGCACGAAACTGTTGAAAATATTCTAAGTCCAAAATCTACCTTACCAGAGGCACGAAAGTGGTGAAAATATTCTAAGTCCAAAACCTGCTGTACCAGAGGCATGAAACTGTTGAAAATATAATGAGTCCAAAATCTGCTGTACCAGAGGCACGAAACTGTTGAAAATATTCTAAGTCCAAAATCTACCTTACCAGAGGCAAGAAAGTGGTGAAAATATTCTAAGTCCAAAATCTGCCTTACCAGAGTCACGAAACTGGTGAAAATATTCTAAGTCCAAAAGACACCTTACCAGAGGCACGAAAGTGGTGAAAAAATTATCAGTCCGGAAGCCACCTTACCAGAGGCACGAAAGTGGTGAAAAAATTCTAAGTCCAAAATCTACAATACCAGAGGCACGAAACTGTTGAAAATATTCTGAGTCCAAAGTCTGCTGTACCAGAGGCACGAAACTGTTGAAAATATTCTAAGTCCAAAATCTACCTTACCAGAGGCACGAAAGTGGTGAAAAAATTATCCGTCCAAAATCTGCCTTACCAGAGGCACGAAACTGTTGAAAATATTCTAAGTCCGAAAGCCGGCTTACCAGAGGCACGAAACTGTTGAAAATATTCTAAGTCCAAAATCTACCTTACCAGAGGCACGAAAGTGGTGAAAATATTCTAAGTCCAAAACCTGCTGTACCAGAGGCATGAAACTGTTGAAAATATTATGAGTCCAAAATCTGCTTTACCAGAGGCACGAAACTGTTGAAAATATTCTAAGTCCAAAATGACCCTACCAGAGGCACGAAAGTGGTGAAAATATTCTAAGTCCAAAATCTGCCTTACCAGAGGCACGAAACTGTTGAAAATATTCTGAGTCCAAAATTGCTGTACCAGAGGCACGAAACAGTTGAAATATTCTAAGTCCAAAATCTACCTTACCAGAGGCAAGAAAGTGGTGAAAATATTCTAAGTCCAAAATCTGCCTTACCAGAGTCACGAAACTGGTGAAAATATTCTAAGTCCAAAAGACACCTTACCAGAGGCACGAAAGTGGTGAAAAAATTATCAGTCCGGAAGCCACCTTACCAGAGGCACGAAAGTGGTGAAAATAGTCTAAGTCCAAAATCTACCTTACCCGAGGCACGAAAGTGGTGAAAAAATTCTAAGTCCAAAATCTGCCTTACCAGAGTCACGAAACTGGTGAAAATATTCTAAGTCCAAAAGACACCTTACCCGAGGCACGAAAGTGAAGAAAATATTCTAAGTCCAAAATCTGCCTTACCAGAGGCACGAAACTGTTGAAAATATTCTGAGTCCAAAATCTGCTGTACCAGAGGCACGAAACAGTTGAAAATATTCTAAGTCCAAAATCTACCTACCAGAGGCAAGAAAGTGGTGAAAATATTCTAAGTCCAAAATCTGCCTTAACAGAGTCACGAAACTGGTGAAAATATTCTAGTCAAAGACAACCTTACCAGAGGCACGAAAGTGGTGAAAAAATTATCAGTCCGAAAGCCACCTTACCAGAGGCACGAAAGTGGTGAAAATATTCTAAGTCCAAAAGACACCTTACCCGAGGCACGAAAGTGAAGAAAATATTTGTCCAAAATCTGCTTACCAGAGGCACGAAACTGTTGAAAATATTCTGAGTCCAAAATCTGCTGTACCAGAGGCACGAAACAGTTGAAAATATTCTAAGTCCAAAATCTACCTTACCAGAGGCACGAAAGTGGTGAAAATATTCTAAGTCCAAAAGACACCTTACCAGAGGCACGAAAGTGGTGAAAAAATTATCAGTCCGGAAGCCACCTTACCAGAGGCACGAAAGTGGTGAAAATAGTCTAAGTCCAAAAGCCACCTTACCAGAGGCACGAAAGTGGTGAAAAAATTATCCGTCCAAAATCTGCCTTACCAGAGGCACGAAAGTGGTGAAAATATTCTAAGTCCAAAAGACACCTACCCGAGGCACGAAAGTGAAGAAAATATTTAAGTCCAAAATCTGCCTTACCAGAGGCACGAAACTGTTGAAAATATTCTGAGTCCAAATCTGCTGTACAGAGGCACGAAACAGTTGAAAATATTCTAAGTCCAAAATCTACCTTACCAGAGGCCAAGAAAGTGGTGAAAATATTCTAAGTCCAAAATCTGCCTTACCAGAGTCACGAAACTGGTGAAAATATTCTAAGTCCAAAAGACACCTTACCAGAGGCACGAAAGTGGTGAAAAAATTATCAGTCCGGAAGCCACCTTACCAGAGGCACGAAAGTGGTGAAAAAATTCTAAGTCCGAAAGCCGCCTTACCAGAGGCACGAAAGTGGTGAAAAAATTCGAAGTCCAAAATCTGCCTTACCAGAGGCACGAAACTGTTGAAAATATTCTGAGTCCAAAATCTGCTGTACCAGAGGCACGAAACTGTTGAAAATATTCTAAGTCCAAAAACTACCTTACCAGAGGCACGAAAGTGGTGAAAAAATTATCCGTCCAAAATCTGCCTTACCAGAGGCACGAAAGTGGTGAAAATATTCTAAGTCCAAAAGACACCTTACCCGAGGCACGAAAGTGAAGAAAATATTCTAAGTCCAAAATCTGCCTTACCAGAGGCACGAAACTGTTGAAAATATTCTGAGTCCAAAATCTGCTGTACCAGAGGCACGAAACAGTTGAAAATATTCTAAGTCCAAAATCTACCTTACCAGAGGCAAGAAAGTGGTGAAAATATTCTAAGTCCAAAATCTGCCTTACCAGAGTCACGAAACTGGTGAAAATATTCTAAGTCCAAAAGACACCTTACCAGAGGCACGAAAGTGGTGAAAAAATTATCAGTCCGGAAGCCACCTTACCAGAGGCACGAAAGTGGTGAAAAAATTCTAAGTCCAAAATCTACAATACCAGAGGCACGAAACTGTTGAAAATATTCTGAGTCCAAAGTCTGCTGTACCAGAGGCACGAAACTGTTGAAAATATTCTAAGTCCAAAATCTACCTTACCAGAGGCACGAAAGTGGTGAAAAAATTATCCGTCCAAAATCTGCCTTACCAGAGGCACGAAACTGTTGAAAATATTCTAAGTCCGAAAGCCGCCTTACCAGAGGCACGAAAGTGGTGAAAATATTCTAAGTCCAAAATCTACCTTACCAGAGGCACGAAACTGTTGAAAATATTCTGAGTCCAAAATCTGCTGTACCAGAGGCACGAAACTGTTGAAAATATTCTAAGTCCAAAATCTGCCTTACCAGAAGCACGAAACTGTTGAAAATATACTGAGTCCAAAATCTGCTGTACCAGAGGCACGAAACTGTTGAAAATATTCTAAGTCCAAAATCTACCTTACCAGAGGCACGAAACTGTTGAAAATATTCTGAGTCCAAAATCTGCTGTACCAGAGGCACGAAACTGTTGAAAATATTCTAAGTCCAAAATCTGCCTTACCAGAGGCACGAAACTTGTTGAAATATTCTGAGTCCAAAATCTGCTGTACCAGAGGCACGAAATGTTGAAAATATTCTAAGTCCAAAATCTGCCTTACCAGAGCACGAAACTGTTGAAAATATACTGAGTCCAAAATCTGCTGTACCAGAGGCACGAAACTGTTGAAAATATTCTAAGTCCAAAATCTACCTTACCAGAGGCACGAAACTGTTGAAAATATACTGAGTCCAAAATCTGCTGTACCAGAGGCACGAAACTGTTGAAAATATTCTAAGTCCAAAATCTGCCTTACCAGAGTCACGAAACTGTTGAAAATATTTTAAGTCCAAAAGCCACCTTACCAGAGGCACAAAAGTGGTGAAAATATTCTAAGTCTAAAATCTGCCTTACCAGAGTCACGAAACTGTTGAAAATATTCTAAATCCAAAATCTACCTTACCAGAGGCACGAAAGCTAACCAATGGCTACCCATTCCATGCAGTATAAACTCCATGCAGTCCACACATGGAACATATACTGCGTGGCATGGGTAATTATTGGCCGTGGTCTAGTATGGAGGTACTTTTGGCCCCTGTTTCAGAAAACACCTTCAGCATGAGATTAGGAGAGTGGTTTTCAGAAGCACTTGGTGAAAAATTTTCTAAGTGTTTTCTGGTAAGTCAAGTTGATTTTGTGTGACCGAGTGGTAAACGTAGCCTGCCTCAGGAGGGCCTCCGTCGGCCCTGGTGCTTCGTCACCAGCGCTTCGGTGGACGGTTCCTCCGCTCTTGCAGGCCTTACTCCAGGCCCGTTGAAAATATACTGAGTCCAAAATCTGCTGTACCAGAGGCACGAAACTGTTGAAAATTTTGTTTGTTGGGTGTTGAAAATTATGAGTCCAAAATCTGCTGTACCGAGGCACGAAACTGTTGAAAATATTCTAAGTCTAAAATCTGCCTTACCAGAAGCACGAAACTGTTGAAAATATACTGAGTCCAAAATCTGCTGTACCAGAGGCACGAAACTGTTGAAAATATTCTAAGTCCAAAATCTACCTTACCAGAGGCACGAAACTGTTGAAAATATACTGAGTCCAAAATCTGCTGTACCAGAGGCACGAAACTGTTGAAAATATTCTAAGTCCAAAATCTGCCTTACCAGAGTCACGAAACTGTTGAAAATATTTTAAGTCCAAAAGCCACCTTACCAGAGGCACAAAAGTGGTGAAAATATTCTAAGTCTAAAATCTGCCTTACCAGAGTCACGAAACTGTTGAAAATATTCTAAATCCAAAATCTACCTTACCAGAGGCACGAAAGCTAACCAATGGCTACCCATTCCATGCAGTATAAACTCCATGCAGTCCACACATGGAACATATACTGCGTGGCATGGGTAATTATTGGCCGTGGTCTAGTATGGAGGTACTTTTGGCCCCTGTTTCAGAAAACACCTTCAGCATGAGATTAGGAGAGTGGTTTTCAGAAGCACTTGGTGAAAAATTTTCTAAGTGTTTTCTGGTAAGTCAAGTTGATTTTGTGTGACCGAGTGGTAAACGTAGCCTGCCTCAGGAGGGCCTCCGTCGGCCCTGGTGCTTCGTCACCAGCGCTTCGGTGGACGGTTCCTCCGCTCTTGCAGGCCTTACTCCAGGCCCGTTTTAGGGGTTGTGCGCAGCAGCACGAAGCCCCCTGGTGTGGTCGAATTGTCGGAAGCGAGACCGAGAAGCTCCGTCTGACCCAGAGGTAACAAACTGAAGCACAGTTTGCAGTTCGCACGGTTCCCAGTCCCTCTCATGAGGCCCTCGCAGGCTGTGTCCCCAGAATAAATACATGTTTCTCATCCCCTCTGAGGAGGATGGTTGCTCTTTTTACCCATTTAATGGTGCTTTAAGGCGGGTTAAAGGTCCCTTGAGGGCCAGGTTGATCTTCCAGGGGAGGGTGGTGGTGGCCCTTATAACCCAGCTAATGGTGGTTTAAGGTGGGTCAAATGTCCCAGAAGGGCCTGGTTGACCCTCCAGGGGAGAATGGTTGCTCTTTTTACCCATTTAATAGTGCTTTAAGGCGGGTTAAAGGTCCCAGGAGGGCCTGGTTGGCCCTTTAACCCAGATATTGGTGCCTTAACGTGGGTTGGATGTCCCAGGAGGCCCCGGTTGGCCCTTTAACCCAGATATTGGTGCCTTAACGTGGGTTGGATGTCCCAGGTGATCCTGGTCGATTCTCCAGTGGACCATGTAGGCCCTTTAAGCTTTAAAAAGTGCTTTAAACAGGGTTTGAAGTACCAAGAGGTTCAGGTTGGTCCTCCAGGGGACTATGGAGGCCCATTAAGCCCATAGGCGTAGGCTTTTTAATTTGGGCTGGATGCACCCAGAGATGCTGGTGGTTCTGATTCATCCAAGGGCACTGGTAGTGGCTGGTCATCCGTGCCGGAGCCCTGTAGTTGGACCAGCCTACCTGCCTCCCTGGAGCTTTGACTTTTATTTTTTATTTTTATTTTTTTTAATGTTTCTTATTTTCCTTTCGTTTCCTTATTTAATTTATCTTTTCAAATATAAAATTTTTTCATTATTTTATTTTAATCCATTTCCCCCCCATTTTACTCCTTTTTTGCCTGAGGCCAAGTGTCTCTTGTCAGGGGGAAGGAGGCTTTGAACTCTCGGTTAAAAAGTTCTGCCCTTGGCATGTCCGTGAAACGTCCCGCACATGGACCAAACAGATTGTCACTAAGGCAGCCTTTCTGTCATTGGCCATGAGAAGCAATACAAAGTGCGTGCCAGTGGGCAGACTTGTAGTTTCCTCAGGAAAGTCCACAAAGCGACTTCACACTTTCATACGACAGTTTATTCAAATCACCTGTCAACTTTCTAGTCAAAACATAAATAAATATAACATCAAATGCACTAGATAATAAAAAATATGCAACTGGAGTCTTTACTGATCTTTAGACTATAAGCCACAACTTTCTTCCCATGCTTTGAACCCTGCGGCCTATACAATGATGCAGCTGTGCCGGAACAGCTTCTTTCCTACTGCTGTTAGGCTCCAGGGCCCTAATTTATCAAACGTTCGTTGAAACTCATATGCATGTTTCTCCACAATCATCTGTTGAAAAATAAGTGGGGCAAAAATATATTCATGATGAAAAGACTTTTAAAAATTTGATAGTTAACACAAATTAATTTTAAAACTGATAGTTTTTGCCCTCTATTATCAGATTATCTGCTTCATCTACCCCCACAGCACACATCTGTTATAGTTCTGCTGCAGACAGTAAGAAATGTGGCAAAGAATCGTCTAATTTGTTGTTTTTAGCTTCTGTGGAAATCCTTAACTACTTTGAACATATTAAAGTTAAATTAGTCCTAAACATTGCTGTTTGTTTCTATCAGCTCAGGGGGATCCAATAAAATAAATAACTCCACCTGGGAGAAAGTGACACAGACAGTAAATGTGATCGGAACAGTGGAGATGTTCCTGTTGGAAATAAAGGAACACAATGGTTCAATATGTGGGCGACTGTGGCTCACATGGTCAAGCTCTAGGTGAGTGTTTTACGTGGTATAGCTACTGCTAGCTCGCGTTAGCTGCATGACGTCATATATACGACTTCTGATTTCTGATTTGTAGGCATTTTAGTTACAAAATTTTACAATCAAATAAATTCCTCCAGTCACATGTCGTTGTGCCCCTGGGCAAGGCATTTAACCCCAAATTGCCTAACGATAATTGTATGAATATGTGCGCGTTTGTGAGTGTGAATGGGTGACTGTGGCTCAGTGTAAACCACTTTGAATGGTCAACATGACTAGAAAAACGCTATATAAATTCAGTCCATTTACCATCAGTCCATTTAATATAAAACTGAATACAATAAAATGTCCCTCAGCACACAGCTGGAACAGATCTCCTACTGAAGGGAGGAAATCATCATATTTGACGCTTGTGTGGCCATGTGTAACTGGAGACAGCTTTGACTGCGATCAGTACGCAAGGAAAAAAGGACAACCCACCTAACTGATAAGCAGGACCCTTTAGTTGTCAAAGTACAGTTTGCAAACCTTTTAATTAAAAATGTAACAATATCCAAATAAGCTGAAGTGCTTGATGTAACACATGGAGAGCGCAGATTGCAAGTGACAGGATCTCCATGCATGATCACCTTTAACATAAATTTTTTTATATCTTGGCAAATTTCAAACATTTGCTGAAAGTTCATTGCAAATCTGCGTATAACTTTTTGAAATATTTTGCTAACAGACAGGTGGAGGAGATAAACTGCTAAGAGAAATAATCTGTTAAAGTAAAACTGTTTCAGTGTTGCAGTTCCTCCATTCTAACAGTAGATGCTCTGCATACGAACAATCAGAACGGTACTTATATTTGGGAACATTTCTACACACAAGTACAAATTGATAAATACCACACAATGCATAGAATTGTTCCTGCGCACGAAATGTTCACCGGTCTGTGCGTAGGTACACTTGATCAATGAGAACCCTGAACTCTGCCCCCTGACATCTCACCCACAAAACTCATGGACTGAACATACAGTGCTCAGCATAAATGAGTACACCCCACTAAATTTGTCAGAAAACCTTTAGTTTCCTTTCAGAATCAACATATTGTATCAGATACTATCCTCCAAAATACTCCCACAAATGTGGGCCATTAATTGCAAACGAGATTTAATTTGCACACACAAAAAAAGATTTCACAAAAAAATTCATCCAAGCCCATGTTGTAAAAATGAGTACACCCCAATTATAGTCTCAGGAGAAAAGCCACACTTAAGACAACGAAATTCTAATCAACAGGCATTCAACCACAGGTGAGTCTAATGATTCATTTAAAAGGTGTCCAGCAGACAGGTGACTATAAAGGAGCATTACAAGCCCTTCCCATTTCATGCTGTCAGCAATGGCTCCCCATGGAAGAAAAATGTCACAGAATCTGAGAAAGGAAATAATTTATTTACACAAAAAAGGTAAGGGCTACAAGAAGATCAGCTAAGCTTTACATATCAGTCAAAATACAGTAGCAAAAGTGATCCAGAAATGTAAGAATGATGTCGAATGAAAGGCCGTCCACGGAAGTTAACATCTCAACAGGAGTGTCTTCTGATGAGAAGGGTTGAAGAAAATCGCCATGCAAGTTCACTGCAGTTAGCTAAAGCAGTAGAAAGCCAAACTGGAGTGACCGTTTCTCATGACAGCATACTGGGCACACTGCAGAGGAATGGCATGCATGGGTATCGTCCATGAAGCAAGCCTCTCCTAAAGCCCATGCACATAAAAGCACACCTAGAATTTGCTAGGGCCCATGCTAAAACAGATAAAGACTACTGGGACTCTATACCCTGGAGGGATGAGACAAAGATCACTGTTTTTGGGATGATTTAAAAACTGTATGGCATCATAAAGGTGAGGATTTCAAAGAAAAATACATGGTGCCTACAGTGAAACGGGGTGGCAGTGTCCTTATGTGGGGCTGCATGAGTGCTGCTGGTGTTGGGGAGCTGCATTTCATTGATGGAATCATGAATTCAACAATGTACTGCTCTATACTGAAGGAGAAGATGCTGCTTACATTCCGTCAACTTGGTTGTTGGCCACTTTTCCAACAGGACAATGATCCAAAACACACATCTAAGGCCATGTCCACACGTAGCCTGGGTTTTTTAAAAACTAAGATTTTACCTCCGCTCCTTTAGAAAAAGAAATCTCCATCCACACATAACCGGATAAATGCATTTTTCAGCACATCCACAGAAGTAGCAAACCTGTAGGGAGCAGTAGTACTCCTACATCCTATCCACTCAAAGTACCTTTCTATCTTCTAACTTCAGCATGCAGCAGTAACAGAGCTGTAAAAGCAAACAAACAAAACACACTTTGACAATTGATGATTCCATCACAGCTCTGAGGGCATAAATGCTGTTTCTGAGTGTAATAACATAAAGTGAGTCTTTATGAGTACGCCCCTGAAGATTGGACAAACGGCCCGGAGGGCGTCTCTGGAGTGTACGACAGTCAGGAGATTGACCAGGGTGGCGTCCTTCTCCAGGACGGAAGTCATGTCGACCCGGATGGCGTCCTCTCACAGGACGGGATTTGGGAGGGCGGCCCGAATGACATTCTCTCACAGGACGGGAGTCGGGAGGGCGGCCCGAATGTCGTCCTCTCACAGGACGATGGCCGGGATGGTGTCCCTTCACGGGATGAAGGCCAGGATGGTGTCCCTTCGAAGACTAGTATGGCGTCCTTTGGCCGGACAGGAGAGGGCCGGACAGCCTGGCGGGTCCCCTCTTGCGGATGAGGCAGTGGCGCTTGGATGCTCGTCGGCGGAGGAGCCAGGTTGGTTGTCGGTGGCGACAGAGGGAGCAGGTTGGTCCCCACTGATGGGGACGATGGAACCTGGCCAGTGAAGCTGGGCCTGAGACTGGGCGCTCCATGGCGGGCTGGCCTGAGACTGGGCGCTCCGTGGCCGGTGGGCCTGAGACCAGGCGCTCCATGGCTGGCGGACTTGAGACTAGGACTGGAGGCTCCCTCCCTCCTTATCGTCATGGGAGGCACCGGCTGCCCACAAGGAGAAAGCGGTTGCTCAAGGGCTGCTGCGGTGATGGTCAGGAGGATTGCAGCAATAAGGATGTCAGGCTCCGGCACTTCAACGGGTTCAGGTTCTGGGAGCGACAAATCCAGCAGCTCTGGCAGCAGAAAATTCAGCAGCTCTGGCGGCGTCAGCTGCAAATCCAGCAGCCCTGGCTGTGGAAGGGGCTCTGCTGGCTCTGGGAACACAGACTGAAGCAGCTCTGCTGGCTCAGGGAACAGAGACTGAAGGAAGGAGAAGGTCGAACAGGCTGAACAAGACGCCAAATACGGGGCCAAAGAGGCTGAAGCAGACTGCCAACTTCACCTACCCGGGAGCCGCTCCTTCCCATCGGCGCCGCCGTCTGCGCCGAGATGGTGGAGGAGCCTCTTGCCTTCGGCTGCGTGGTGGAGACTGACGCTCATGCCTGCGTGGACCAGTTCCGGGAGCGCTGTATGCGAGACGATGAGTGAGCTCTGCTGCTCTACATACTGCTTCGGGCTGGAAACGCCTAGCAAAATGATGACCTGATCCGAATCAACTTGCTCCTCACACTCCTCCCAATCGGACTAGTCCAATGGAGGGTTCTCTCCGGCATCTGCGTCGCCGATTGTGGCAAGGAGCTGGCTCCCCTCTGGAGTAGAGATACCAGAGTCTGTCCCCGTTGAAAAGACTCGAACAGCTCATTTTCGCTGAAACGGGGGTAGTGAGAGGAGCCCTTGGTGAAGCAGCCGGGAAGGGAGCGAAGACCGCAGGAGAGCGGATCGGTGGAGCCTGTAATCCGAAGACGGAGCCAATGGTGGTGGTGTGACACTCTGACAGTGTATTCATTTTTGCTTCAACCAATTTGTAAAAAAACTGAAGATTTAGTGATCTAAGTTAGGATATTAACATTAATTTCATGTTATGGAGTTAAATAAGTGTTCAATAAAACTCAGCCTTGCGAAAAGTCTGGAAATTGTTCTGTTATTTATTGAGCTACTGACTGAATTGGTACGTTTTAAAGAGGGTGTACTCATTTATGCTGAGCACTGTACTGTTGGTTCGACAGTGAAATGATAAGTCTATTCAGCCTTTTTTTTGTACCCAAGTTATTCAACCAAAATAGGAATGCAAATAAATACCCCTGAGATCTCAGGCAAAAATATGACCACCCAGTGTCCTAAAAAAAAAGACATAAATTGGGATATGAGTGCACTCAGCCCTACTGCCCTCTTGGCAAAGAATGTCCAACAAAGGTAAAAAAACGGTCCTGGATGAGAGATGTGAGGGAAGATGGCTCAGCACGGCAGATCACCCAGTCACAGCAGCAACCAATTGGCCGCAGGCAGCGACAACCGGATGAGGACTCACTATCTGACCCAAAGCTCTAAGGGAAAAAAACAGGACAATGCAGGACATTTATTCTTCAAAGCCATACAATTCCAATTCACATAGAGTTCAAAACCTTTTTTTACTGTATTGAATTCATTAGAACACATTGCTCAAACAGTGCAATAATTACATACAAAAAAAAAATTTTAACTCCTTAAAATAACAATAAATGGCTTAATCACAGCCATATATCTATGAAACGATCACAGCAGCATAACAATATTTTAAATACTTTACCCAACCATGTACCAAAACTAGTTAATACATTAAGCCAGCTAACCCACATGGAATGTTTATCATTCCCTCTATTAAATAACCATCTTCTATGACACAAAATTAATTTTGTGTCATAATCAGCATAAAGTCTCATTAGGGCGCTTTCAAAACATTGCTAAATCAATTAGCATCCAACAACAAATAAGCCACATATAAGTCACAGAACTTAAACTCCCCATCAGTTAATGTGTCCTTCATCGAAATCAGCTTCTGATCCACTAAACTTCTGATCAGTTCTACTTCCCACACCAGCGACCAACAGAACAACAATCTAAGATCGTGGAAGCCAGATCACTCAGCGTTCTTCTCCCCCAGAGCAGAGCGTCATCTACTGCCCCCTTGTGGCCAAGCTCAACATATTGAAGTGAGCTTAGTTCAAACTACTACAAACATGCAAACTAAAACTACTAAGCCAATATTAGAAAATCAATTATTTATTAAACTAATTGAACAATTACCACCAATAGAATCAGGAGGAATGAACAATATATCATGTATGTGTGCACAATGGGGTTAGCTGTGCTAAAAGTATGTTTGAAGGGAGTGGAGGTAGAGACATGAATGCATATACAATTTGCTTTTAAGATTTAACCAGGTAAAACACATAGGAAATAAAACAGATCAAAAACACGCTAATAAACAAACAAACTGTTTCAGTGCTTAAAAACACTTCAACCAACAGTGAAAGAGCAAAAAGGAAAAATTATGTGCACAGAAAGATCCATGGAACAGGGTTCCGTCTGCAGGTCGCTAAGGCTGTGTCGTGCAACAATAGGTAGGCTTTAGCTATGAATAATTATAGAATTTCCTGGAATCCAGGAAAATAAAATTAACCCAAGTTTTCAGTCTCAGTTAATGTTTACAATTACCTGGCTTGATTACGTTTTTGGACATCAGATTAATCAGCACAGAATTCTGTAGAAACAGTCAATGTAAGATGCATTGCAGTTGTGCTAATTTTGTCTTGCCTGTATATGTAGGTGATAAAGTGTACAGGCTTGGCTTGTATGGAATATTTTCCCCACTTTCCACCGGTGTTCTTTCTTATGTCTTACTTATACTTTCCACAAAGGCTGCCAGATATTTTTTTCAATCTAGGAGTGCTTTCCACAAGGTCAATTTCACAGAATTTCTTTGAGAAGTTCCCCAGACAATTTCACTGCAGTAAGAGAGCTTTTTACTGTTATCTTTCAGTAGAATAGATGGAAGAAGGAAGTCATGCAATATGTGTCTGCAATATGTTTAGCTGAGAAAAAGAAATAGCTGGGCTTGTAATTGCTTTTGCAGAAGCAAAGATGGTTATTTTGGCAAAAGGAGGTTTTCAACCATGAGGGCAATAAGACTGATAAAAAAATGAAAGAGAGCAATGGAGAAAGAGGGGAAGTAGCTGAAGGAGAGAGATTATTTGATTTTTCTCTGAAGTATATACACTAAAGAGAGGTATTATTCTCCCATGAGTTTATAAAAATAAAATAAAGACCTAATTTATGTGGTGCTACTTAATAAAACACATCACACTGTAAGATCTAATTTTATGTTTTAGGGTGTGAAAGTTGAATTGCAAAAGAGATTAAGTTTTACAACCTTTCTCATCCTGTACTGACTTTTTCCAAGATCCCTCAGAGGAGCCATGTCACTATCTCTGCTTTCAGTCCGCATCTTTTCTCGTGCTGGCTTCAGAGTGTTTTCCAATCAGATCTTTACCAAATTGAAGCTAATGAAAGCACAGAAAGCCACACACATGTTTTCCTCTGTGTTGCATTGTTAAACGCATCCTGTAGTACTCAGATGTGACCCTTTAATGAGGAGCTCAGAAATGAGAGTTCTCAATCCCTTCAGCAACAATGGAAGCAGATTAGAGTGTTTTTCACTGAATTTCAATACCTGAAAAGAAACAATTATGAATGTCTCAAAAAATAATGTTTGATTTTACAGTTGTGACTTTTGATACTGTCTAAACTAAACTCTATAAAAAACGTTTAATAGCGGTAAAAAAAAGAGGCTTTCATACAGTGCTGTGAACTATGTGCCCTTTCCAGACATGTTTTTTTTCTTTTTTTGTCATTTAAATATTTAATATTATCTAATCGAATTAATTATTAAGTGAAGACAAGCTGAATAAATACTAAAGGAAATTTTTAAACGAGGATGTCATTTATCAAAAGCAAAAAAATCTACCACATTGTTTAACAAGAAAATGTCTGATAACATGAAGTAGGTGTTAGGGAATATTTATGATGTTATTAGGATTTAATTATTTATTAGTAAGTATATCTAGGACAAAAGGTAATGTATGTAAATTGTGATAAGGAATGTATGAAACAGCTAGTGTCAGGTTTGGGTTAAAGGAGGACCCAGATGTGGAGCGGCGTTTGTGGCTCTTACGGCCCATGTTCCTTAGAAGTCCAGACAAAGGTGGCGAGAAGCACAGGGAAGGTTACGACGAGAACCAAGGGAGATCAACAACGACTAAGATAACACGACAACAACGACCCGACGAGGACAGACAGACATAGAAGGGCATATATACTGTGGGAAGGGTAATCAGAAAACAGAACACCTGGGAGCAGAGTAGGGAAACACACGGAGGACTAATAGGACAACAGGTGAAACGAATTAGGACTAATTGACTCAAACAGACTGGGAGGAAACAAACAGGGAGGAATGAACGACATAGACAGGGACGGATCTTGACAGCTAGACTGACGTCAGCAAGCAGCAGTTATCAACAGAATGTTCAGACATTGTCAGACAGATGCCCAGTTCGCCATCAAGCTATCAGAGGCTGCAGGCCCTAGGCTGAAAGGAAGAAAGCTCTCTGAACACTGAAACTGAGGTCATGCTGTTAGAAGATAAACATTAATTAGATTCAAATCAGAATCAGCTTTATTTGTCATTGTAACCAGTGATACAATTAATTCAGGCTGTATTCACACCTGATAGTTCGGTAGACTGTTTGATTGGGGACCGAAATTGTTGCTGTTTTCATCTGGTGCGGTTGGCATTCACACTGGCTTTTTATTATCAGAAAGTTCAGAACTTTGAGCAGCAATTTCACCTCTCCCCCTATTGTGGTGCTGTTGTAGAGCTGTGCTTCTTTCTGCCGTGGGGGAAATTAATTTACAGCTGAATGTAAACTGACATGGAGGAGCAGCAGATTGTACCGGTTTTAGGATTGATCTGTTGTGTTTGGTAAATTTACCAGATAAATACTGCTGCAGTAACTCAGGATGAACATAGAATGAGGCGGAGGACTATGGACACTGTTGGCTTTATACTAGACGGTTGAGATTGCTCTGTATGACCATTTTGCTATGATTAGAACCGCCTGAATACAACTTCCAGGACAGATGGCTTCCTCATACAGAAGTTCAGCAAGGTACACTACCGTTCAAAAGTTTGGGGTCACATTGAAATGTCCTTATTTTTGAAGGAAAAGCACTGTACTTTTCAATGAAGATAACTTTAAACTAGTCTTAACTTTAAAGAAACACACGCTATACATTGCTAATGTGGTAAATGACTATTCTAGCTGCAAATGTCTGGTTTTTGGTGCAATATCTACATAGGTGTATAGAGGCCCATTTCCAGCAACTATCACTCCAGTGTTCTAATGGTACAATGTGTTTGCTCATTGGCTCAGAAGGCTAATTGATGATTAGAAAACCCTTGTGCAATCATGTTCACACATCTGAAAACAGTTTAGCTCGGTACAGAAGCTACAAAACTGACCTTCCTTTGAGCAGATTGAGTTTCTGGAGCATCACATTTGTGGGGTCAATTAAACGCTCAAAATGGCCAGAAAAAGAGAACTTTCATCTGAAACTCGACAGTCTATTCTTGTTCTTAGAAATGAAGGCTATTCCATGCGAGAAATTGCTAAGAAATTGAAGATTTCCTACAACGGTGTGTACTACTCCCTTCAGAGGACAGCACAAACAGGCTCTAACCAGAGTAGAAAAAGAAGTGGGAGGCCGCGTTGCACAACTGAGCAAGAAGATAAGTACATTAGAGTCTCTAGTTTGAGAAACAGACGCCTCACAGGTCCCCAACTGGCATCTTCATTAAATAGTACCCGCAAAACACCAGTGTCAACATCTACAGTGAAGAGGCGGCTGCGGGATTCTGGGCTTCAGGGCAGAGTGGCAAAGAAAAAGCCATATCTGAGACTGGCCAATAAAAGAAAAAGATTAAGATGGGCAAAAGAACACAGACATTGGACAGAGGAAGACTGGAAAAAAGTGCTGTGGACGGATGAATCCAAGTTTGAGGTGTTTGGATCACAAAGAAGAACGTTTGTGAGACGCAGAACAACTGAAAAGATGCTGGAAGAATGCCTGACGCCATCTGTTAAGCATGGTGGAGGTAATGTGATGGTCTGGGTTGCTTTGGTGCTGGTAAGGTGGGAGATTTGTACAGGGTAAAAGGGATTCTGAATAAGGAAGGCTATCACTCCATTTTGCAACGCCATGCCATACCCAGTGGACAGCGCTTGATTGGAGCCAATTTCATCCTACAACAGGACAATGACCCAAAACACACCTCGAAATTGTGCAAGAACTATTTAGAGAAGAAGCAGGCAGCTGGTATTCTATCGGTAATGGAGTGGCCAGCGCAGTCACCAGATTTGAACCCCGTTGAGCTGTTGTGGGAGCAGCTTGACCGTATGGTACGCAAGAAGTGTCCATCCAACCAATCCAAATTGTGGGAGCTGCTTCTAGAAGCGTGGGGTGCAATTTCTCCAGATTACCTCAACAAATTAACAGCTAGAATGCCAAAGGTCTGCAATGCTGTAATTGCTGCAAATGGAGGATTCTTTGATGAAAGCAAAGTTTGATGTAAAAACAATCTTATTTCAAATAAAAATCATTATTTCTAACCTTGTCAATGTCTTGACTCTATTTTTTATTCATTTCACAACGTATGGTGGTGAATAAGTGTGACTTTTCATGGAAAACACAAAATTGTTTGGGTGACCCCAAACTTTTGAACGGTAGTGTATGTACGAGATCCAGTATTTATTTCTCCAGCATTAGTGTTTGTTTAGATTTTATTTACCCAGCATGCCCTCTACAATAGTCCGCTTCCTGCAGCAGAACCATGCTCAGCATAAGCGGTCATCTGCCGAGATCGTCTGGGGTTTGGAGAAGGCAGCAGAGACATAGAAAGAGCAAAAGAACTGATGCAGAAGCAGACGTTGGTAGCAGGACGTGGAGAATGTTCCTCCACTGGAATGCCATCTTAGTCAGGGTCGTCAAGCAGGGCGGGTCAGGAGCACCTACTGTAGGAAGAGACTAAAAGAAAACATGTTAGCGCTTGAATGGACAGCACATCATGCAGTTGGGGAGAAGTAGGAGAGAAAGTAGGAACAGTCTCTAATAATGTCCTCCAACAGCCTAGCCTAAAGCAGCATAGCTACTAACATTAACCTGTCTCCTAGCTACTAGGAGACCTAGCTACTAACACTCTCTACCTGGCTTAAATTAATCTATCTCTACCTAGCTGCACTACCTCTTCCTATCTCTTCCTAGCTTTTGACACTCTAGCTGACAACTTACATTAACCTGTCTCTTCCTAGCTACCTGTCTAACCTGTCACTAACTGTAAGCTTTATCAAAGAGGAAGGTTTTAAGCCTAGTTTTAAAGATAGACTAGTTGTCTGCTTCACGAACCAAACCCTGGGAGATGGTTCCATAGGAGGGGAGCCTGATAACTAAAAGATCTGCGACCCATTCTACTTTTAGAAATCCTAGGAACTACCAGTAAACCTGCAGTCTGAGAGCGAAGGGCTCTGTTAGGAAGATATGGAACAATCAGGTCTCTTATGTATGATGGAGCTTGATTATTAAGAGCTTTATATGTCAGAAGGAGGATCTTGAATTCTAATCTAGATTTTACTGGGAGCCAGTGAAGAGAAGCTAAAACAGGGGAAATGTGATCTCTTCTTCTTTTATTCATTAGAACCCTTGCAGCAGCATTTTGGACTAACTGAAGACTTTTAATTGTATTCTGTGGACTAGCTGATAATAAAGAGTTACAGTAATCCAGCCTTAAAGAAACAAAGGGATGGACTAGTTTTTCAGCATCCCTCCTTGACAGGATGGTTCTAATATTTGCAATAAGGTTAAAGAAGGAAATCCTAGAGACTTCTTTAATGTGAGATCTAAATGACATATCTTGGTCAAAAAGAATACTGAGGTTCTTTGCTTTATTACTGGAGGCAAATCTAATGCCGTCCAGGTGAAGGGGTTGACTAAGTAGTTTCTTTTTCAGAGCTTCTGGTCCAAAGACGACAACTTCTGTTTTATCAGAATTCAGAAGTAAGAACTTTAGAGTCATCCAAATTTTTATGTCTTCCAGACATGCCTGTAGTCTACCTAACTGATTGGATTCATTATGATTTATGGATAGATATAGCTGTGTATCATCTGCGTAACTATGGAAATTTTCCCACGCTGCAATAACAAATGATGATTTTACCAATAGGAAGCATATATATAGTAAAAAGGATCGGCCCCAGCACCGAACCCTGTGGTACTCCGCAAGTAACCATTGAGGCCGAAGAAGAGCTATTGTTTACCTGAACAAACTAAAATCTGTTGGACAAATAAGATTTAAATCAGCCTAGTGCTGTTCCTATTATACCGACACTTTGAAGCCTTTCAATGAGAATATTGTGATCGACAGTGTCAAAGGCAGCACTGAGATCTAACAGGACCAGAATGGTCAACAGTTCATTGTCTGAGGCAATGAGAATATCATTAGTAACCTTCATCAGAGCTGTTTCAGTGCTATTATGAGCTCTAAAGCCTGACTGACACTTCTCAAACAGCTCATTATTGTTTAAATGCTCACACATCTGTTGTGCAACTATTTTCTCAAGAATTTTAGATAAGAAGGGAAGATTAGATATCAGTCTATAGTTAATAAAGTCGTTTTGATCAAGAGATGGTTTCTTAAGTAGAGGTTTAATTACAGCAACCTTAAACTCCTATGGTACATATCCATTGATCAAGGATAGATTCATTATATCTAAAATTGGAGCAGCAATCAAAGGGAAAACCTCTTTTAAAAGTTTAGTTGGGACTGGGTCTAACATGCAAGTTGAAGGTTTTGATGAAGCTAATAATTTTATTAGATCTGCAAGTTTGGCTGCATTAAAGCAGTTCAAGCATATATTAGGTTCAAATGCTAGGTTTTGATGCTGCCTCATTAACTAAGGAAGAAGCAAGCATATTGGGAAGGTTCCCATTTATCTTATTTTTTATAGAGTCTATTTTATTTATAAAGAATTGCATGAAGTCGTCACTACTAAGAGTTGGGGGAATGGTTGGCTCGACAGAGCTATGATCCTGTGTGTTTGGAAACTGTATTAAAAAGAAATCTAGGATTGTTTTTATTCTCCTCGATTAAAGATGAAAAATATGCTGTTCTGGCTGTTCGAAGGCTCTTTTTATATACAGACATGGACAAAATTGTTGGTACCCTTCATTAAATAAAAGAAAAACTCATAATGGTCACAGAAATAACTTTAATCTGACAAAAGTAATAATAAATAAAAATTATATAAATGTTGACTAATGAAAGTCAGACATTGCTTTTCATCCATGCTTCAACGGAATTATTTAAAAAATAAATGCATGAAACAGGCCTGGACAAAAATGATGGTACCCCAGAAAAGAATGAAAATAATGTGACCAAAGGGACATGTTAATCCAAGGTATGTCCACTAATCAGCATCCTAGGTGTCTACAATCCTGTAATCACTCAGTGGGCCTATATATAGGACTCCAGGTAGTCACTGTGTTGTTTGGTGACGTGGTGTGTACCACACTCAATATAAACCAGAGGAAGCAAAGGAAAGAGTTGTCTCAGGAGATGAGAAAGAAAATCATAGACAAGCATGTTAACTGTAAAGGCTATAAGACCATCTCCAAGCAGCTAGATGTTTCTGTGACTGCAGCTGCAAATGTCATTCAGTAATGTACGATCCATGGGACTGTAGCCAACCTCCCTGGACGTGGCTGCAGGAGGAAAATTGATGACAGATCAAAGAGACGGATAATCCAAATGGTAACAAAAGAGCCTAGAAAGACTTCAAAATAGATCCAAGCTGAACTTTATGCTCAAGGAACATCAGTGTCAGATCGGAACATCCTTCGCTGTTTGAGCCAGAGGACAAATCATTAAAAAAACAGACTGGAGTATGCCAAACTACATGCTGACGAGCCACAAAGCTTCTGGGAGAATGTCCTGTGGACAGATGAGACAAAAATTTAACTTTTTGCCAAGGCACATCAGCTCTATGTTCACAGACGGAAAAATGAAGCATATCTAGAAAAGAACACGGTCCCTACTGTGAAACATGGGGGAGGCTCGGTTATGTTCTGGGGCTGATTTGCTGCATCTGACACAGGGTGTCTTGAATCTGTGCAGGGTACAATGAAATCTCAAGACTATCAGGGGATTCTAGAGAGAAATGTGCTGGCCAGTGTCAGAAAGCATGGTCTCAGTCGCAGGTCACGGGTCTTACAACAGGAAAATGACCCAAAACACACAGCTAAAAACACCCAAGAAGGGCTAAGAGGAAAACACTGGCCTTCTATGAGCCCTGATCTCAATCCTATTGAGCATCTTTGGAAGGAGCTGAAACGTGCTGTCTGGAAAAGGCGCCCTTCAAACCGGAAACAACTAGAACAGTTTGCTCATGAGGAGTGGGCCAAAATACCTGCTGAGAGGTGCAGAAGTCTCATTGACAGTTACAGGAATCATTTGATTGCAGTGATTGCCTCAAAAGGTTGTGCAACCAAATATTAAGTTGTGGGTACCATCATTTTTTGTCCAGGCCTGTTTCATGCATTTATTTTTTAAATAATTCCGTTGAAGCATGGATGAAAAGCAATGTCTGACTTTCATTGGTCAACATTTATATAATTTTTATTTATTATTACTTTTGTCAGATTAAAGTTATTTCTTTGACCATTATGAGTTTTTCTTTGATTTAATGAAGGGTACCAACAATTTTGTCCACGTCTGTAGCAATAGACTATTTTTCCGTACTAAATAAGAATCCTGTAAATGCGTGGAGCGCCATTTTCGCTCTAGTTTTCTAACTTTCTGCTTTTGGGTACGTAGCTCTGAATTAACCCAGGGAGACAATCTTCTAAGGCTGGCCACCTTCTTTTTCAATGGGGCAACTTTGCCTATTGCCAGACGCAGGGAGGAATTAACGCTATGAACTAGAACGTCAAGTTGTGAGGGGTCACGTGTTAAATCACTGTTTTCTATTGTATTTTTATATACTGAGGAAATTAAAGATGGAAGAGCTTCTTTAAAACTTGCTACAGCATTGTCTGATAACGTTCTGGTAAAATTAAGCTTTATTTCAGGTTTGAAATAGTCAGTTAGAGTGAGTTTAAAAGTGATCAGAAAATTATCAGACAGGATAGGGTTATGTGGAAAGACTGTTATTTCTTCACAGTCAATGCCATAAGTCAACACAAGATCTAAAGTGTGGTGACAAGAGTGGGTTGGTCCCTGCACATTTTGAGTAAAGTCTATTGAGTCTAAGATAATGTTAAAAGCTGTATTTGGACTATCACTTTCACTATCAACATGCATATTGAAGTCTCCAACTCTAATAACTTTATTAGTGTTTAAAACTAAGTCAGATAGAAAATCTGATATCTAATCTAAAAATTGAGAATAAGGGCCTGGTGGACGATACAAGACCACGAACATAAAACTTTACTGCTTTATGTGTATGAGGAAGGCTAAGCTTAAATGCTCAAAGGAACTGTAACTATTATTTTTGGGGGGATTAATTAGTTAATCTGAATGAAAGATGGTGGCTACTCCACCTCCTCGACCAGTACTTCGAGGGACACTAAAGTTTAAGTAGCTAGGGGGAGTTGACTCATTTATTGTGACATGGTCCTCTGCAAGACAAAACAGATCAATCTTATTATCACAAATTAAGTAATTTACCAAGAGTGTTTTTGAGGGGAGAGATCTTATGTTTAGTAACCCACATTTAATTGATTTATTTTTCTGTTCAGTCAGAGTTGTATTTATCTTTATGAGATTTTTATACTTTGCTCTAGTAGCATTAACTTTTAATTCATTAGTTTTGGATAGTGGACGGGAAACTTTCTCTATAGGGTAGTGGGTGGGTGGCAGTCCTTGTTCCCTGACCTGGACTCTGGGATGTCACGGCATTGGGGAACTAGAGATAACCCTATCAATGTTCCTGCAAAGAAGTGCAGTGCCGTCCGCGGTGGGATGGATGCCATCTCTATTTAACAGTCCAGGTTTACCCCAGAAGGTCCCCCAGTTATCAATTTAGCCCACATCATTTCTGGACGCCACCTTAACAACCAAAGGTGAAACGACCACATACGGCTGTACATGTCATTGCTAGTACGATCAGGCAGGGGACCAGAAAAAACGACAGAGTCAGACATCTTTTTGGCAGCCTTACACACCGAAGCTACGCAAATTTTAGTGACCTCCGATTGCCGTAACCGGGTGTCATTGCCGCCAGCATGGATAACGATCCTGCTATACCGCCGTTTGACCTTGACAGTGGTCTTTTCGTGTCTCTGGAGCCATTTGCACATGCAATCGAACTGAAGCAGAGTTTGTTTCAATCGAACCGAGATCACCATTTGTAGGCGGACCAGAGTTCATTTGTTTGGTCCAAATCAGAGTTTGATTGCCCATTCACACCTACCCAAACGAACCAGACTTTCCAGGCAAATTATCTAGAGTTTGTTTCAAGCGGACTAAACAGGGCGAGTGTTAATGCACCCTAAGTTTACGGTACAACAGTCCAAGAACATATAACAACAAACCTAGTTTACAGCCGGGAGCAGCTGATTAACATTGCAAAGACTGAAATAATACTTCAACTGAAGCCACAAATCCCTGATGAGAAGGAGGAGGCGTGTATTCAAAGCAGGAGCGAAAAGGAGACAGAGAAAGAGGAAATTTAAACAATCTCTTCCATCAATCATAATGGCCAATATGAGATCACTTGCTAACAAGATGGATGAACTCCAAGCCCTGACAAGGACTCAGCCATAGTATTGGAAATGCAGTGTTATGTACTTCATTGAGATGTGGCTACAGGATTATATCCCTGACTCTAACGTCTCTTTGCCAGGCTTTCTGACTGTACGAGCAGACAGAGATCAGAAGAGGAGTGAGAAAAGAAAAGGAGGTGGAGTAGCAGTGCTTGTCAACAACAGATGGTGTCATCCACCACATGTTAATGTGAAGTGTCGTCTCTGCAGCCTAGAAATAGAACCCCTGGCAGTAAGCTCTTGTCAATATTATTTACCAAGAGAGTTCACCAGTGTCATTTTGGCACTTGTTTACATTCTACCTTAAGCCGTTGAGAACAATGCATGTGATGTTATTAGTTCTGTTGTCGCTAAGGAACAGACCCAGCACCCCAATGCATGTGTGACAATATCTGGTTATTTTAATCATGCTTCACTCTCTTCTACACTTCCACGAATTTCAGTAATTTGTCAGCTGCTCCAAAAGAGAAAACAAGACCTTGGATTTGTTTTATGCAAATGTAAAGGATGCTTATATGTACAAACAAAGACCTCCTTTTGGACAATCAGATCACAGTGTTGTCTTTCTCTGCTCACAATATAAACAACTTGCTCAGAGACAACCTGCAACAAAGAGAACTGTTAGAAAATTGTCACATTAAGCTGAAGAAGCCCTGCTAGGTTGCTTTGAGTCCACAAACTGGAAGACTCTTTACCAGCCACATGGAGAGGACATCAATGCCATGACTGAGTGTGTGACTGACTACATAAACATCTGTGTGGACAACCTCAACAGTGAGATGCTTCCCTAATAATAAACCATGGGTCACCAGTGAGCTGAAGGAACTACTGAACAAGAAAAAAATGAGCCTTCAGGGAGGGAGATAGGGAGTTACTAAAGTGTAACTAAACCCCAAAAAAACTTTTTTTGCTTATAAACTGTATAAATTGCTCTTTGCCAAAGCAATCTTTCAGGTTCAGGGCATTTTTTTTCATTTTCGTGTAAACTTCTTTTTAAACCAAAAAATGTAGAATTTAACATGTTTTTGCTGCCGCTCATGGTAATCATGTGGTACTGTATTTGAATTTTGTGATTGGCTGAGAGTGATACATCTTTTCCATTGTGTATGTCAAACAGACGGTCTCACAGAGATACCCTCCTATGCTGAAATCCATATATCGCACGTTGGATGACAACAACGTTGAAGTGGTTTAAATCCATAAGTTATAACCTATATGTGTTAAACACACTGAATAAGGAAACAAAAGCTGAGGTACTTCCCGACAACTTAGCATCTATGCTAGCGCTAGGCTCTCTGTGCTTTTTAATATTCATACTGCCGGATTCGAGAAGCTGGCAATGGTCTTGGTGAATGTCCTGGTGAAAGTGGTGAGGAAGAATGGAGTGAACAACCAGAATGTTATTGAACTGAAGATGAATCTTACTTTAGTTGATTGATGGATTGGCAGATGGACTGGCAGGCGAGCGACTGACCACCAAGGGGTATGGAATGTATTCTCCAAGCCACAGACGGTCGCGGCAGATAACTGCTTGTGCTGAGCCTGGTTCTGCCGGAGGTTTCTTCCTGTTAAAAGGGATTTTTTCCTTCCCACTGTCGCTGCATGCTTGCTCAGTATGAGGGATTGCTGAGAATTCCACGACGCAATCTTCTGTGGTTCTGTAATTTCTACACTAAACATTGTATTGTAATAACTCTTTTTGTAAAGTGCCTTGAGATGACATCTGTTGTGAAATGGCGCTATATAAATAAACTGAATTGAAATGGAACAATTACCAAATAAAGAGTGGTGCAGAGGCTGACCAAGGGGAGGACTGGAGAACTGAGGAGATCCAGGTTTGAGGTAATCAAGAGATTTGGAGAATGGAAGTGAGGAGAATCTGCGAGTAAACAGCAATTTCAGGATCCGTTAGACACAAAGGTAATTAAACTTACTCTAGAGAGAGGCCAAGGTTAATACTTTAACTTTGTACAATGGAGAGATTAAGAAAGGCAAATGTTGGTTAAAGTGGAACTAATGTGTGTACATTGCAATATGGATATGTTTTGGGATTACACTGTCTGTGAGGAGTTTATTAAAGAACGTTATGCTAAATGAGCATAAAGTGTCGTCTGTGTCTCACACTAAACATTGAACCTGATGTAGCTAACATAACATTGTGTCAGAGTGAAGTAAAATCTGAAGAAATGAGACATGACGGGCAGACCTCTGTGCCTCAAATAGCAGCGTCTCACCAGGTTTGACTTCATGAAAGTGACTGAATGGCCAAAATGGCTGAAGCGGTTCCAGCGATATAGGATAGCTTCAGGGCTGGATAAACAGTTGCAGGAGTTTCAAGTCAACAGTTTTATGTACGCGGCCGGAGATGACGCTGAGGATGTATTAAATGTCCTGCCATTAACGTAGACTCAGAAGAAGTCATATGAGGACGTAATTCAATTCAATTCAATTCAATTCAGTTTATTTATATAGCGCCATTTCACAACAGATGTCATCTCAAGGCACTTTACAAAAAGAGTTATTACAATACAATGTTTAGTGTAGAAATTACAGAACCACAGAAGATTGCGTCGTGGAATTCTCAGCAATCCCTCATACTGAGCAAGCATGCAGCGACAGTGGGAAGGAAAAACTCCCTTTTAACAGGAAGAAACCTCCGGCAGAACCAGGCTCAGCACAAGCGGTTATCTGCCGCGACTGTCTGTGGCTTGGAGAATACATAACAGAGACACAGAAAGAGCAATAGAACTGATGCAGAAGTTTGTTGCAGGACGTGGAGAATTTTCCGTCACTGCAATGCCATCTTAGTCAGGGTCGTCAAGCAGGGCTAATCCGGAGCACCTACTATAATAGAAAACAGGTTAGTGCTTGAATTGACAGCACATCATAACGTAACAGTGTCCTTCACTGCATATTGTGTGAGCAAGAGGAATGTTGTCTTTGAGAGAGCGCAATTCAACTGGAGGTGCCAGGAAGCAGCCGAAAGTTTGGAATAATTTATAACTGCAGTGCACACATTAGTGGAACACTGACTTTGGCGTTCTGAGAGAAGAGCTTATCAGAGACCGCATAGTTGTAGGCATAAGGGATGCAAAGATATTTGAAAGCTTACCATTCAGACATGCAATCAACCCGAAGCAGAGTTTGTTTCAATCAAACCAAGTGAGACAAAGTGAAATAATAAAAATTGAAATAATAAAAAGACAACAGCCAGTGCTCAGAGGGGCATGTGGAGATGATACAAAATAGATTAAAAAAAGAAGCCGTTTAAAGCGGGAAAGGAAAAAATTGAAGTAAAGACAAATGAGTGCGGCAGATGTGGACAATTAAAAAACACTCATGGACTGAGTGTCCAGATCGGGATGCTGAGTGCCGGAAGTGCCGTAAAAAAGGACATTTTGCAAAGAAATGCAGATCTACTGAAGGAGTTCATAACATCACAGAGCGTCACAGCAGAGGGGGACATGAGGAGGAATTTCCCTTTTTAGGGGAGATGGACTATTTGGGGGAGGAAGAGTGGTGTGACACAGTGCAGTTAAATCAGGACAAAAGTCTCTTCAAGCTGGATACAGGAGCAAGTGTTACAGCGATCCCGAGCAGCATCTACTCCCCCCAAAAACATAGAACACTGCAAGCCCCGCCAAACTGCTGCATGGCCCAGGCAAACAAGGACTGGACGTTAAAGGGCGGTTTAAATGTAAATTAGCTACAGAACAAAAAGAAACACTACAGGATGTGTATGAAGTAAATGGACTGTATAATCCTGTCACGCTGTGTGGAGGACGAAGGACCCAGGCGCAGAAGCAGAGTTCTAGGTGAGGCGATCCTTTAATAATGGTGCGGCAACATAAGTTGAGAAGATACACACAACAGGTACGACATATACGACAATGATCCAGCGAGGAATGAAGCGCTCGCTGGATCTTAAATAGGGGGAGACAAGGAGGAACAGGTGAAGACAACAGGAAGTGAACACAGGTGCAAACGATAGGAGGTGAGGAGGTTCAGACAGGACAACACAGGTGGAGATGATGATGAGGGAGTGACAGGAGCTGAGTGTAATCATGACAGGAGCCCCCTCGCCCTTTAAAGGCGGATTCCAGACGCCATGGAGGGAAAAAGAAAGAAAACAAAAAAGAGAAGCACCCTTCCAGGGTGGGTGGAGGGGGGCCTACGGCAAGGGGGCCTGAGTGTCTGTAGGTGTGCCCCTGGAGCTTGGGTTGTCGGGCGGACGGATCGAATGGCGTCTTCTGGCCGGACGACAGACTGGCGGGCATCCCTGGCGGGACGTGAGTCAGGCGGACGGCCCGAATGGTGTCCTCTGGCCGGACGACAGACTGGCAGGCGTCCCCTGGCGGGACGGGAGTGGGGTGGACGGCCCGGATGGCGTCCTCTGGCTGGACGACAGACTGGCGGGAGTCCCCTGGCGGGAGTCGGGCGGATGGCCCGGAGATCCTCTCATGAGGAACTGGAGGTCCAGCGGAAGGCTGGATGGAAGTCCCTTTGCGGGACATGAGATGGGCGGACGGCCCGGCGGTCCTTTCTTGGGGACCTGGAGACGAGGAGCAGGTTTTGGAACCTGGAGACGAGGAGCAGGTCTGGGAACCTGGGGACGAGGAGCAGGTCTGGGAACCTGGGGACGAGGAGCAGGTTTGGGAACCTGGGGTCGAGGAGCAGGTTTGTGAAACTGGGGACGAGGAGCAGGTTTGGGAACCTGGAGACGACGCTGAGGTGTCGGGGCCTGAATACTCAAGAGGAGTAGGTCTGGGAACCTGGAGGCGGTGCAGCGGCGGCGGTGCAGCGGCGGCTGAGAAGCGGCGGCTGAGGACCGGTGCAGCGGCGGCTGCCAATCCAGCCGCGCTGGCGGGGAATCCAGCAGCTCTGCCAGAGGCTGAGGAAAGTCCAGCGGCTCTGGGATCAGAGACTGAAGGGGCTCTGCTCTGGCTCTGGGGGCAGAGACTGGAAGAAGGAGAAGGAGAACGTTGAAGAGGCTGATGCAAAGCCCAACTTTGGTGCCGAACAGGCTGATGCAGATGCCAACTTCGGTGCCGAACAGACTGAAGCAGACGCCAACTTCGGTGCCGAACAGGCTGAAGCAGACGCCAACTTCGGTGCCGAACAGGCTGAAACAGACGACATGGGCGGAGCCAGAGCACCAGCGATGAACCTGCGATGAGCTGACTCCTACGGGAAGAGCCGCTGATGGGCAGATTGGAGAGAGAACAGCTGTTAGCGTGCTGTCGACACGCTCCTCCACCCTGGAAGCACGCTTGCCTCGACAGCGCCGACTTTTGCAGCGAGATGGTGGAGAAGGGTCGTTCCTCCAGGACCCAATGTCAGGAGGACGGTACGCTGACTGTGTCTCACAGAGGCCGATCTGCTGCTCCGGGAAGTCATCTGAGGGGCAGTTCATCTCCCGTGGCAGATGATTGCTTGCAGCTGTAGCCCCCAGGCTGGCTGTCGGTGCGGGAGCTGGGTTCTGTTCCCCGCTTCCAGAAGCAGCCCTAGCGCGGCGGGACTTCCGCCTATGGCTGGGAGGTGAAGAATGAGAGTGTGGACGGACAACCTCCTCCCACGCCTCCTGATAAACCCGCTCAGCCTCTGGGTCCTGAGCGGAGAACACCCTCCAAAAATGAGGAAGATTCGCAGAGGCGTGTGAGGAGAGGCGGAGATCCTGGACAGATTAGCCCAGACGTCCTTCTGCAGGGCAGCGATCTCCTGGGTGACAGCTTCCGCTGGGTCCATCTTTTCGGGCTGGATCATTCTGTCACGCTGTGTGCTGCGTGGAGGACGAAGGACCCAGGCGCAGAAGCAGAGTTCTAGGTGAGGCGATCTTTTAATAATGGTGCAGCAACATAAGGTGAGAAGTTACACACAACAGGTACGACATATACGACAATGATCCAGTGAGGAATGAAGCGCTCGCTGGATCTTAAATAGGGGGAGACAAGGAGGAACAGGTCAAGACAATAGGAAGTGAACACAGGTGCAAACGATAGGAGGTGAGGAGGTTCAGACAGGACAACACAGGTGGAGACAATGATGATGGAGTGACAGGAGCTGAGTGTAATCATGACAAATCCGCTGTTGGGGCTACCCTCAATTAAAGCACTGGAGCTGATCAAACGAGTTAATATGGTGTGGGGGCAGCCAGAAGATTTTAAAACTCAGTACCTGGCTGTGTTTTCTGAATTATGAAAACTAAGGGAGTCTCATAAGATTGAGCTCGAACCAGGGGCGGTCCTATATGCTCTGTCGAAACCGTGCAGGGTACCACTGCTAGTGCAGGACAAAGTTAAGGAGGAATTAGAGCAAATGGAAGCAATGTGTGTGATATCCAGGGTAACACAACCAACACAGTGGTGTATTGGATTTGTTGTGACACCAATGGCACAACCTGGGAAAATAAGACTGAGGCACTGTTTCATAAATGCACATACATCAGTGCAATAGGCACAATGGATTTGTGGATGCGACTAAATTGAGCATGTTGAACTAAACAATTGAAGGTCGACTTATTACTGCTTCTTATAATGTGTGGATATTACTCACCTGAAAAGATGGGTGAGAAGACAAAGACATAATCTCCCTGCCGTCACACTCGCCGTGCTGTCCGGAGCTAAAGTAGTCACAAAACTGGACGCCACCTCTGGCTTTTGGCAGTTCCCGCTGGCCGTAGAGAGCCGACTTCTCACAACATTCATCACTCCTTTTGGCAGGTTAGCATTCAACCGACCACCATTCAGGATCTCAACTGCTCCTGAGCACTTTCAGCGTCATATGTCACAGATGCTGGAGGGGTGCGAGGGAGTGGTGTGCCAAGCTGATGACATCATTGTCTTTGGAGAGGATATGCGGCAGCACAACGAGAGACTACACTAAGTGCTACGGACTCTCTAGAAGGAAGGACTGACGCTAAATGAGAAATGAGAGTTCACAAAGGACAAGATTATGTTTGTGGGCCATTGTGTCACAGTAGAGGGGGTGTCCCCGGACCCGAATAGGGTCAAGGCGATCATGGAGATGCCGGAGCCGACAGATGCAGAGAGGGTGAGGAGAGTCACGAGGATGGTGAACTACCTCTTGAAGTTTCTCCCCCATCTAGCATCATACACAAAACAACTGAAGGACCAGGAGAGTAAAAAAATGAGTGGAACTGGAGAACACCACAGAAACTGAAAGATGAACTGAGTTCACAGCGTGTCCTGGTGTCATACTCACTAACGGCGGAGACGTGTGTGGCAGCTATGCCTCATTCTACGGGCTAGGGGCGGTCCTCACACAGGAACAACCGGATGGTGCCTGGAGACCCGTGGTGTCTCCAGGATTTGATGTCTAAAATGCAGTTAAAAAGTGCCTCCATTGGCCGTGTGTCATCAGAAGACATGGAGATGTACAACTGTGTATTACGGAGCCCCCCTGGTCCCACGTTGTTAAAAATAAATAAATTGTACTATCTTGTGGCCTCAAGATAGTATCTCGTGGCCTCAAGATAGTATCTTGTGGCCTCAAGATAGTATCTCGTGGCCTCAAGATAGTTTCTCGTGGCCTCAAGATACTAACTTGTGGCCTCAAGATAGTATCTCGTGGCCTCGAGATACTAACTTGTGGCCTCAAGATAGTTTCTCGTGGCCTCAAGATACTAACTTGTGGCCTCAAGATAGTATCTCGTGGCCTCGAGATACTAACTTGAGGCCTCAAGATAGTATCTCGTGGCCTCAAGATAATATCTCGTGGCCTCAAGATAGTATCTCGTGGCCTCAAGATAGTATCTCGTGGCCTCAAGATAGTATCTCGTGGCCTCAAGATAGTATGTCGTGGCCTCAAGATAGTATCTTGTGGCCTCAAGATACTAACTTGTGGCCTCAAGATAGTAACTCGTGGCCTCAAGATAGTATAGTATAGTATAGTATAGTATAGTATAGTAGTAGTATAGTATAGTAGTATAGTATAGTAGTAGAAGATAGTATCTCGTGGCCTCAAGAGATACTATATTAGTATCTCGTGGCCTCAAGATAGTTTCTCGTGGCCTCAAGATAGTATCTCGTGGCCTCAAGATAGTATCTCGTGGCCTCAAGATAGTATCTCGTAGCCTCAAGATAGTTTCTCGTGGCCTCAAGATACTAACTCGTGGCCTCAAGATAGTATCTCGTGGCCTCAAGATAGTATCTCGTGGCCTCAAGATAGTATGTCGTGGCCCCAAGATAGTATCTTGTGGCCTCAAGATACTAACTTGTGGCCTCAAGATAGTAACTCGTGGCCTCAAGATAGTATCTCGTGGCCTCAAGATAGTAACTCGTGTCTTCAAGATGGCAAAGTGTGTGACACATTGACACATTGTTATTTACGTAGTTATGTTCAGTGTACAATACAGTTTGTTGCAGTTCTGGTTTTATTTATTTAGTAGCATTTTAATCTTGTATGCTGCATATGCTTAGTCCTTTATTATTTTATTTACCAACTTCGATTATTATTTATATTCCTTTAAATGTCTTGATGCACACATAACTGTGATACAAGAATTGTCCCACAGGTTATCAATACCATCAACACAGATCAAAGTATTTCTGATTTTTATTTTAAGTTAGCTTATAGTGGAGTGTGCAGATGGGTTCATTAATTATTGAAGTGTTTCACATCTTAGTCGTTTTGAATGTAAGAAAAGCATATGCCCTTGAGGCCTACGAAAAAACGTCAGCAGAGGGCGTTCTAGGCTTAGATCACGGTGCCTCCGTCCGTCTGGCTGTGTTTCGTATAGTAAAATTCCCAGTTGACCGCAAGAAGCCGTAGAGGAACAGCAGATTACCATATAAACTACTGTCGCGGCTTTACAGAGGCAAGTACGGTGAGAGTGTTTTAATTTGCACGATGAATATTTAGTAATGTTGCAAATTGCTGAGTTAAGCTAACTGCAAAATTACTTAGGAGTTGTAGCTGGAAGCATTAGCTATTAGCATATAAGTGAGGCAGGCTAATTAAACGTTAATGGCTATCATTAGGCTAACAGTACTTTGGCCTCGGTAAAGTACAGTAAACTTGTATGGTTTGTAACAGAAACAAAGCCCGGCAGTTCATGTGGCTTTGTTCTATGTAGTTAACGTTAACTGACACTTTTTGGCCATTCACCATCTGGATGCCGTGATATATCAGTTATGTCTGTGTGTATCAAATGATAATAACAATATTACATTTAATCTATTTCGGATTTTCAATAAACTGAAAGACTGTTTTTATGAAACAAGGTTCCAGATTCTACCTTTTTGGGAGCATATGCGACAATTTTTTGAGAATGTGCGAGTTAAAATTGTATATGGACGCATTTGTGGGAGGGCATGGCCATGTAGCTTACTAAGTTGAAATCACCCATGATTTTCCTTCATTGAACTTGTTATACCACACGTCCATGTTATTTTTTGTCTCGCCAAAGTCGTATTTGATTGATGGGTAGATGAACTGCTGCGCTTTGGCAAGGCACAGGTTTAACAGATAGAACAAGCATAGAGAGGGAAATTGCCTTATGATGCTTTAAAAAACAATTATCAGGTGATGTTACATTGCTGTCAAGTTGTAAAGACTGAGGGAAGGGAGACAGATTGAAAAAAATTTCTGTTTTTTTTTGTTTTGAGGACATAATTAGAAAGTTGAAGTGCAACAGAACTACATGGATGGGATGGAATCTGGGGAGGTGATTTTTGAGGTTTAAGGTTTGAAACGGAACAGTGCAGCGGCACAGTCAGTGTGTCTTGTCTCTATGTCTATGTCTCTAGTTTCCAATAGATTTACTGTGACATTGATTTGTATTCTGTTCTGTTATTATTATTATATGTTATTATTAAAGATGCATTAACTGGTTAACGGTTGACAGATTGTGTTTGTACTAGCATAGTGTGACCAGATTTTCAAAACTAAAAACTGGGACACCTAAATTTGACCAAGAATGAAAGGTTGATATATCCTCACTGGTGACTTATAGCTTTTTCTTGTAGAAAGTGCAAAACTAGTAATACTTGAACATCTCTTGACATTCTTTTGAAATCATTTTCGTGCAACATTTTACGAAAAATTTGTTTGGGCAATATTAACAGTTGACATTTTGTGAACAATAATTTAAAAAAAGCACTTAATGGAACTCAGCTTTGGTAGAAACAAAGTAAATAACACTAATGTTCTAATGTTCTCCCCTAACATATTAAGATTATTTCATGTTTGAGAGAATCGTTTTAAGCAGATTGTGGTTGTCAACAAGCCTTGCATGAAACTCAGAGCAACTGTTGTTAAAGTTCACCTGAGGGATGATAACTTTGTGATTGACATCCAAACCTAAAGACGATTACTTCTGTGCAGGGGCACATGTAGGATTTTTGAAATGGTTTGATAGATCCCTACCTTACTATTGTTTGGGGATCGGCCTTTAAAATCCATCGAAACAAAATATTTATTTTGCAAAAAAGGTTATTTAGAATAATTACCTATTCCAAACCCAACACACCAAATGAACCTCTGTTTTATAATTTACAAATTTGTAATATTTTTATACACTTCTCACTTGTTATTTTGTTTTAAAAGTTCTATTTGACATAGATTTGACTTCTTATGTCAAGAGTTATTTTTATACTAATGCTTAAATTCACAACTACTGTACTAGAAAAGCTTTAAATTGGAACCTTCCTTTTTGTAAAGACATTTAACCTTTATAAGTTTGATCAGGTTTTTTTCAAATAAAATTTACTGTGGAGAGTTCATATAGTAGCAGCAATAAGAAAAAGCAAAAAAAACTGTTAACTGTAGTTTCATGTCCAACTAAATACAACAAAGTAATTAGTATAAAACTGAATAGACCAGGTCATTTAAATATTGGTAAAACAAACAAGATAGATCTAATTGTTGGATAAGAATGTTTATTTATTTGCATATTTTTTCACTTTTCTTTCAATGCAGCAGCATTACGTTACTTTTAAAATAATATCGAGGCTACAGTATATCTTACAGATAGCCAATTTGTACCACAAACCATGTTTCAGTTACATTCAGGCTTACATATTGTGACCTTTTACGCTTTAAACAACTTCTGAAACAAAAAACACTGCAAGTCTCTGGAGAAAATAACATACTATACAAAGAAAAACATCTCCTAAAGTACTTCATTGGGATATTTGTGCTTTTACAATGTCGATAATGCTTGATTTGCCGAATTTTAAGCCGCGATTGTTGTGAGTTAAGTTGAGAAATACAGTGAACTAAGCCATGCGCACTCTCGCTGTGGCTGATCAGTTTCTGGGTCGATCTGAATGTGGGGGAAGGAGGGGGGACAACCCGTATGCGCCCATGCTTCTGTACTGTAAACCATGACACTGGTTAAAAATTGGGACGTATGGGACCAAGCTTGGATGGAATCGGGACAATATAATGGGTTTGTAAACATCCATGGGGACGTGGGGCAAATGGCTCAAATTTGGGACTGTCCAGGGTAAATCAGGACGCCGGTCACCCTATACTAGCTATGCTCACAATATTAGGCAACTTTGTTTATTCGGTTAATATTAGAGTAGCCTATTCATAGCATTTGAGTAACTTGTTTCTTACCAATATGACACAATGTCATTGCCTATAAGGAATTACATTCTCCCTAATTTACCTACTAAGATGTCTTTCATAATTATGTAAGTGCATATTGAAGGCATTTTATATTTAGGCTATTTAATTTAAAATTTAACTCTATAATTTCCATGCATGTTCAACTTTATCAGAGAGGAGACGAGAGTAATTTAATTTTCTTTTGATTCTAACACAACAGATCAAATACTGGTTTACAGAATTTCTTAAGACAAATTAAATATTTATCTTACAGAGTGGTATATATTATCCACTCTGGGGAATCATAAGATATCATAAAATGGCTTAGATTATTTCATAATAAAATGTACACTAATTTGTACATACTTTGTAATCTTTTGCAGTTCAGACATCCTCTATATCCTGTTTTTATCTAACTAAGATGTATGCAAATGACAAACATTTCTTTAAGCAGTAAAAACCCCATAATCAAACATTTATAGACATATAATATACTTCAATATCCATATTATATTCATTCACTAGTGCATTTTTTTCCTGACAAATAGTAGAGGCTTAAAATATCTATTCTCCCTTTGGCTATTTATGAGTTTCCTATGTGCTGAGATCAGCTCGAGTAATCTTGCTTTACAATATAGTATACAAACCCCAGTTCTCTGTAAATCTCAAAAGTAATCCAATTTTTGAATTCATACATTTAATCCCCTTTACACAGGACATAAAAAAGAATGGATGCTGAGCTGAGAGAGTTTTTAATTCAGCGGGAAATTGAAGAGGAATTTATCCAGAAGCTGGAACATGAAAAGGTAAGCTAAGGCACTTTACATATGAATCTGTTTCATGTCTGTTTTATTATTCTTAAAGGATAACTCCGTTACTATGTCAATCAAGAAAAGAACTAAAACAGTGTTTTTCCTGGCTGAAATTGAGCATGTATTCTGGTCATTCAACGAACTCACTTTTTTACAGGCCACACATTGTTTTAGTTAAGCGTTCTAATAAGAATATGACAATTATGTTAAATCATTCTTTTCTTAAAACAATTTACATACAAAAATAAGGTGCCAACTTTAAACTGAAAGTGCATTAAAGCCACAGTGTATAATTTTTGGCCAGTAGGGGGCAGTACATACCTAAATTATCACAAACATGCGGTATCTGTGTCTTTGAGTAAGAAACTCAACAACGGAGTTCAAACTAGTGCTGTTTTCAAATGCTCAACTCCCTGAGAATGATCTATTTGCAGCAACATGGCGAGCTCATCAGTCTCTCTTTCATCGCTTGGAACTAGCAAAGAGGTAAAAATGTATTTATGGAGAAACTTTTTAGCATTTTGAGTGGAAATCAATGTTTTAATAGCGGGCTTGTTCCGTGCGCTTTGTCCATCCAGGCTCTTGTAGAAAAAAAAACGTCATCTAACATGGCTTTCCCCTGAAAAGAGGACCCATGCCTATGTATTTTAAAACTGATTTTTAAATACATATTTTACAATGTCGCCAATATTTTGCGATTAATGTGCTTTACGTAATTATTATTACATAATATTTTAATGGCTATTTTCAAAGATGTACTGCAAAAACTAAACACTGTCACTTTAAAGTGTAACTCACCCGAAAATCAACCTTTTTTGTTGATAAACTGTATAAATGAGTCTATAATAGCACTGTCTACTTGTCCAGTCATTATTTTATGTATTTTAGTACATTTGAGTGAAAATAAAAATGTTGTACCAAAAACCGTTAGTTTAGTGCCCCAAGCAGGTTAAACAATTATACTGCAGTGGAATACACTAGGATTTGAATCCTGCACTGCCAACGGTTTAGTTACGGTTTCTGACATAGGCTTAAATTACTGACGACAGCAGTCCGGCCGTGGTGGGGTATATAACACATGCAGTCTCAGCCACAACTCTATAGCGAGGTGCCATGAACTGCCTGCAGGCACAAAAGGATTTAGAGCAAAACCTGGTTGCAGGTGCTTACTGCTACTTGCTTATATTTGCGCATTACCTATGACAATGGGAATAATATATCAGTAAATGGAAAATAAAATCTGTTCATTTTTAATGCAGTGATTGTGACTGTGTGAAACATGTTCATTCCTGAATTATTTTCTCATCATGCTAGGATGCTTTAAAGGGCCTCTATCATGCAAAATCAAGTTTATAGAGGTTACAACCATCTCGTAATGCAATTTTCTCATAAAAAAACACCCCACCTGAGTGGTTTTTGGCTTAATTCACGCATATCTGAGTAATCCTCCTGACATCACTAGTTGAAAAAAAGGGAATGCTAGAGGTGTCTGCACCGCCCCTGCAGGCAGAGCAGCTTACCTCTGCTAGAGTTTGAACACACCCTCCTCACAGGTCATACCTGCTTCTGTTTTTGACAGCTTAAAACCCCTTTTTGTAGGATTTCTAACCTCGCAACGTCTCATTTTAAAGTAGTGGCTGATTTTCCCAGCCATATGTGCAATGCTAAAAAACCAGTAATGTTACCCTGATACAGAGGATTTTTTTTTAAACAGCATGACAAGCTTGGATGGAAAAATTTATTTTTAACCTTTTTTGAAGTCCCGGGGAATATCAGGACGCCGATAACACCAACTACTGTGAAAACCTATTTTAACAGTCTATGGGGCAAAAATACTTTTTCTGTACTTGCTTTTCCCGGTGCAGCGCTAATACAGTGCCCCAATAGTGGAGCAATGTTGCAACTGTAGTTAAAATAACATACATATAGCTGGGGGCAGAGCGTTATCAGGCTTGGGACGGCACAAAATTAACTGGAAGCAGCCGCCACACAAATTTGAAACCCTGCAATGGGCTGCTGATCCACAGGTTTCATGGGCTGGTCTGTCAGAAAGAAAAACTAACGCTGACTTTTTTGGATCAAATGCATTGCACTGGCACAACCCTGCGCTACCAGTTAAGCAACACAAAACGAATAGGCTGCTGTTGTACAAATTTTATGGTCTGTTTAAAAAATACAAAATAATACAAATTATGTATGAAAATGCCCGGTATGCCCGATGGCCAGTCCAACATTAACTACAGGATACAAGTTTAATTTTAGGACAAATTAATACTATATAACACCAACAGTAACATTTTATCATATATATGTGTTGTCAAATTTTAGACTCTTATTCAATATGAGAGAGACTCCTTTGAGGTTTTTTGAGATTTTAAAATGATTAGAATTGATCATACAACAGAACAGAATCGCAACACAGCGACGCAAGAACGCTGCCCGCCGTCTCAAGAATACAGCCCTCCTGTCTCAGTCTTACAACAAGCTTATGAACATTCCAGCAACCTTGGTCTATCAGTTTTATATTAATAACACACAATTCTCAAGGCAAAACCCCTAGACTTTTTGGTGCCCCTCTCTAAGATTAGGAGCTGTGAACTTTGGTAGATATTCAAAGAAGCCTGGTAAAATAGTCATCTCCATGGTAACGGCAAAAGGAAACTATTGTTATTAAAAACACTCTGACCCAGACTGGGTAAAGGCATCACTCAACAAGACTAAACATTCAATCTAATTCTACAACATTTAGTAAATGTGCATCACAGTTGATTACAAAGTACAGATGAATCATAAACCTAAATTTTCCATCACATATGTCTATCCCAGAAATTGACAGCTGTAAAATAGCATGATATAGTTCCTTTAAGTTACAGAAACCTAAAACAGAACCAAAAGCCTAAGACTGCAGAACCTGAATGCTCCATTAAGTAAACTGTTTTCAGTAATCATTAATTAATTACTGATCATATGTAGGGCTGGGCAGTACACTGAAAATATACCCATACCAACATTTATGACTGCTACTGATGTCATTTTGCCTATGTTGTTTTTTTTGTTTGTTTTTTTTTGTTGTTTTTTTAACGTGTCCTGTCTAGCAGTATGCTACTCAGAATTGGTGTCTGAGTACCAAGTACAAGCCCAACAGTTTTACTTTCCCAAGCAGAGTATTACAGCTTCGCTGTAGTACGCCACTTGATGTATATGTATGAAAAATCTTTATTAGTGATTACTGTGGGTTCAATTTCCTGACGTCATGGACATTAAACTGAGACAAGAAGGGAGAAAGGAAGAAGGTGAAGAAAAGAAACCGGACCAGCAGAGGTGCGAACCGACGACACAAGACAGGGAGGCAAACAAAGAACACAAGAAAACATCCCAGTCCTCCACCTCTGCCGGACGGCAGAGAAACAGTAATACAAAACAAAAACAACAAACTGTACAGAACCAAACCAATAGTTCGGATCTGGTAGAATAAACTAAGAATTACACATTCACTACACACAAGCATTGATTAATGAACATAATATAAATGTTTCTGGTAAGCTCCTGTGAACAACTAACTAATGATGATAACCTCAGCTTAAGATATGTCCGTCCTCACCAATGTCCCCACACCCATGTGTGTGCGAGCATGCAGGTCGGAATAAGGTTTCCCCACGCAAGTGATTGATAGCTGGTGTAAGGAACCGTCAATCCGTCCTACAGGAATCGGCACAGACATGGAGGAGGCAAGAGATGTATGCATCCAGGGTCCCATAGAGTACAGAGGCCACAGGCGGATCAGCGCAGGGTCGATCACCCGCCAAGAGGGGAACAGATGGAAGCCCCAGGGGAACACCCACCAGCCGCAATGCTGGGGCCCGAGAGATCGCAGTGACGAGCCCACGGGCTCCGCCGGTAACCGGCTACGCCAGGGCGGGCCCGGATCAGGAACCGGAGGCCACGGGGACCAGGGGCACCCCGCCCCCCAGCGGGGCCCCAACCAGGGACCAGCCGACAAGGGCCCCCCGCCGCCGCCGCAGGCAAGGAGGCCGCCGCCACCCCGGACCAATACCCACCGCCAACAACCCGGCCCGCCTCCACACACCCACACGCCAGGGAGCCACAGCAAGAGCCACAGCGGATGTACGCCCTCCCCAGGCCGCGCCCAGCCGGCACCTGGACATCCAGATCTTCCAGCTCCCGGGTCCAGATCCCGCCCCACGTAGGGCGCCAAGATCAGGGGCCCAGCCAATGCCGGACAGCCCCACCAGGCGAACAGACCAGCCAGCAGAAGTCCTGGAACCGGCAGGAGGACTGGGCGCCAGGCACGGTCCCCACCGATCCACCGGACGGCACCAACCTGTTCTACAACCTCGGCACCCCCAGAAGAGGTGCCCCAGTCAATCCAAGGAGGACGTCGGCCCGAAACAGCGGCCGCCCGACACACCGGACCACCCAGGACCCGCCCGACATGCACCAGGACCGAGCCGGGCCGCAACCGGGACCCCCGGCCCCAGGCATCGAGAGCCATCATCAACCAGCGGGCAGGAGCAACCATCACCGACGGGGAGTGACGGGGAGGGAAGAAGATGCATCAGGCCAGAGAGCAGCCAAACACCCAACCTGACAGGTAGACATAGACAGACAGAGACACTCATACGTACCCTCCCTCTCATGTGTACACATTCTTACAAATACAGGACATACGAAAAAAGGACGCTATACACTCATTCATACCCCCCATACGTACACTATACTCCATACTCCCAGGCCCAGGGACAGACGCCCCAATAGAGAACCCTGCCCCTGCACCCAGGAGACAGACCCCTTTGCCCACCAGGACGGGGACAAGCAGACCGCCAAGGCCCCCACACCGGCAAGAGCAGCCCACCAGCCCAGGACCCCGACCAGACGGCGTGATGTTCTATCCGGGCTCCGACCCCTGATGGTCCAACGAACAGGGGTGTGGAAAGACCCCCCAGCCTCTCTCCCCCAGCTCAATGTGGTGTTGTTGCGTGTTGTTCTAATGTGCACTTAAAACAGAGGGGGGGGACATGGGAATACTGCCGGGTACCCCCATCTCCCCCCCCGGGCCCTCAGTGTCTAGATGCGTTTAACCAGTGGGTGCCGGCACCACAGGCGAGGCCCCCACAACGGGCCCCTATAGGGGGCCCCCCATGAGGGGTCCCGCCCCCAGCGCCAATGCGCCACACCGCCAGGTCCCTACATGTGCGTTCCATGTAAATGTTGCAAGTGTAAGTGTCTAAGTTGCTCAATAAAATCGGGACCCAGGCCGCCACCGGGTAGCGAAGACGGAAGCTCCATCCCGCACCCCAGTGACGTGCCCACGTCCCAAGGCCTTGTGAATGGTAGAATGAAGGAGCAGGTGGACAGAGGCATGGGGATGGGGAGAAAATAACTGGGGTGACCATTGCCAACCCCAGGGAGCCAGCTCCCCTGCTGACTCCAATAGGCACCCCCGTTCGGCCGATCCACCAGGGGTGGGAGGCCCCAGCACGTCTAGTCGGGGCCCACGGCAGCGGCACCCCCGAGCCCCATGGGGGCCCCGGCAATCCACCAGCCCCCATGCCAGGGGCATACCTAAATCCTTCCCAACATTCACACTGCTAACAAAACACATGTCACTAGACACCCAGGTTGAGTTTAGCCCCCCCTCCCCCACAACGCCCCCCCCCTCCCGTCCCAAGTGCACCCCGTTAAAAAGAGCGCCTGTGCTAGATGGTAAAAAAGCCTCCCCGCCAATAAGAGACGCCCCAGGCACCGCCAGCGTCCGAGGGCCCCCGCGCCGAGGCCGGAACCCGGCGCACCACCGACTCGGGTACCCCGGACATGCCGCGCCAGGCCCGTGAGCAGACCGAAGTCCCGGGCGGCCAATCCCCAGGCCGACATCCTCCAGCCTTGCTACTACCGCCCTATGTTGTTAAATTCGGTATATAAAAAAATGAAAAGATGTGCTTTAGTTTAGGAAACTAGCCTTTCCTTGAGTCACGTGACTACGCACACTCATGTGACAGGGGGAAAAGCGCTGCTTACAATTAAAACGACTTTTTGTGGTGTTATTTGGTACTTAGACTCCAACGTGGAGCATGTATGCTTGTTACTGCAGCAACAGAGCTGCTGCCGAAGCAGAGTGTTTGTAGCCCAAAAGCTCTGCCCACCCAGGTCCTGCACAGGCAGAGCACAGATTAAACCCGCTGAGTTGCTGCTGTTTTTGATACAGTGCTTGAAGCCGCTGCCTGTTCCCACCAATGCTCCGATTTCAAAATTTTAGTCTAAAATAAACGAGTGCACACTCAAATCACAGATTTCACTGAGCCCCTGTAACTGCATCATCTGGTCTGTGTGATCAGTGCTGAGTTTACACTAGACTGTAAGAAATACAGAACGGAGTGGCTATCAAACACTGAATTAAAAGGCTGTTTGACGCCATTCAGTAGCAAGAAACAAATTATATTTTAAACATTATGTAAACTTGTCCACTACCGGACATTGAATACAGAAAATGACATGGTGAAAAAAATAGAGAAGGGCAGTATCATCCTTTTCCCGTTATCGAGTTTAAAAGTTCAATATACCGTGATATTAATTTTTACCTCATATCGACAAACCCTAATCATATCTAATGACAAAAAAATTGTTAAAAGACTGAAAACGTTAAGCATTATTTTAGTGTCAGGGTGTGGAGGTTGGACTCATGCGCAGAAACAGGCTTTGAGAGGTTTTTTCCCCATTTTATTTCAATCCAATAAAAATATCCAGTAAGCACAGGATGAGGAACCACACGAGGGCAGGTGTGATGAGGAAATAGCGAAGGGAGTGAGACACAAAGGGGTATATAAAGGGCAGGACCACACAGGGAGAACTTATTAGACAATGAGCGACAGGTGACTTTGATTAAATACACGAGGACACAGGTTGACAGACACAGACGAGTAGAAACAAAAAGGGAGGAGGGAATGACACAATCTAAACATGCTCCCAATTTTTTTTCCAGATTGATGCATCTATAATCCCTGTAATGAATGATGGAGACCTGGCAAAGTACATCCCTAAAGCTGGAGATAGAATAGCCACTGTGGCCTTCTGTCGGAAAGCCAATGCATCACTTGACACAAAGAGCAGGAAAGAATCTTCACTGACAAGGCTACGAGAAAGACTATCTGGAGAAGCACCTGCACCTGCAGAACAAAAGCCAATGGTCGGAAATGCAAATGCCAAAAAAAAAGATAGACGGGTTGAACTAGGATGGATGGACTTTAATGAAAAAGAAAAACGGTACAAACAAGTAAAGGCAATCAATGGGGGAGGAACGAGACACCTGACAATCGACGAGGCTAAAACAGTAATGGAAATAAAAAAAATAGCTGAAGACCTGTTTTTCCCAAATGGCTTTTCGAAAAAAAAGAAAAGGCTCTCAAATTATTCTACTGACATTGAATCTTCTCAGGTACATGCCAACAGTTGGAGCACTGTGGACAACTTGTATGAAGAAAGCAAAGTAAAAATTCTTAGACTGTATCTTTGCACCAAAAGAGTAAATCTGGATTTTTTCTCTGAGGAAGAGGAAGCCGAGATGCATTTAACTTCAACCCCAACTGTTGATCTCACAAGACATGAGCCACATGCTTCCACGGAGGTACAAGATTTGGATGACGTAGTTCACCAAGAAATCGACTTTGAGATCATAATTGGGGCTGCGGCAACTGAAGACGAGCAGTTGGATGACACTGTACCATGGAATGAACAGCCACCACAGAGATTGCTTCAACCTCAAGCTGTTTTTCAGATTGACACGCCACTGCAGAGCCCAGTTGAACATCAACCAGCTCCTTCAAATGAACAGCCATCACAGGAATTTGGCGGACTTTTTGTAGAGCCATGGAATGACCAGACTCTGGATGAACCTGCGCCGGTTACACTGATTATTAGGCGGGGACATTGTCTCACTGACCTAGTCAAAGCCTTCACAAACCCAGAGATTTTAAGCGGCAATATTTTTATTAAGATGCGGCTTCCCAATGGAAAACTTGAAGAAGGGGAGGGAAGTGGTTTGACCCGGGACTGCTTCACAGAGTTTTGGACAGACTTTTATGAAAGGTGCACCATGGGTGGGGATGTGAAAGTACCCTTTATTAGGCATGATTATCAGTGTGAAGAGTGGCAGGCTATTGCTAGAATCTTAGTAGTAGGGTGGAAGATTGCCCGCTATTTCCCAGTGAAACTGGCAACGCCATTCCTTGAAGAGGTACTCCACAACCTTCAGCAACTTAAAGGAAACCTTCTTGTTGTATGTGTCTGAACAGGAGAGAGAGGTTCTTCAAAAGGTTTTGGAGGACTTTGACTCTGTTGACAGTGATTCACTATTTGATGCTCTTGAGCCACACGAGTGTCAGCAGGTTCCTACAAAGGACAATCTGATCCCGCTGCTCTCACAGATGGGACACAAATGTCTCATTCAGGCACCAATGTATATAATCGAGTGTTGGCGTCCAATTCTGGTGCACGTAGCTACTGTGTTGTTACCGGATGCTCTGCATCATGTTATAGAGCAGAAGACACCAACTGGGAAAGCTGTAAAGGACCTCCTGCAATTTCCAGATGTGATGACAACACCTGAAAAAGCAGTTGCCCGCTACCTTAAGAGATATGTAGGTGAGGTTGATCTGAAAACCCTTCAGCTTTTCCTTCGCTTCTGCACTGGTTCAAATTTGATGGATAAGCGTATTAAGATAGAGTTCATTGAAACCTCAGACTTTGAGCGAAGACCCCAGTCACATACATGTGGATGCCTTTTAAAGCTACCAGTAGGATACAACAATTATCCAGACCTCCGTGGTGATTTCAATACAATACTCGCAAGCTCAGTATGAGTAATGGATATCATCTATGCCAGAAAGGGTGAGTGCCAGTAGATAGCACCCGCAATTTCTGGAAACGATATATACAAGATAATGTTTAAGTTTCAAAAGCCATGATTTTAGCAACTTTTCTTTCTGATTAACAAAAGCTCACTTTGACATTGCATTATCTTTAAAATGTTCACCCAGATTCAGTTAAAGCTAGCAGTTATTTCCTTTTTTCATGCAGTGAATTTGTATTAACAGAATTATAATGTAATTAATGTTTGCATGTTTACAGAAGAATTTAGCATGTTCGCACATCTTTTAATACACACAGTGTATACACAAGTGTTTGAATACTGATATTCTGTTTAAATTGCAAAAGGCATTACATAAGAAGGTATTGTTTCCTTAGAAATTGGTAGGACAAGTGCCTCACATTGTAACTACAAACTCCATGGAATATGGCATAGTCCAAACAAAAAAGATAAGTTATGAGTTATAGTATAAAGTACATAATTTGCATATTTTCTAAAAAGCCAATTCTAATGTTCAACATGCATAAAAAGAACAACTAGTAGAAAGTCATTTTTAAATTCAATATATTTGTAGTATATTTAAGTAGTTTCACTTCAAACCGATGTCTTAAAAGTGATACAGCTTTCCTCTTAAGATTCTACCATATTGTTTTTCAGCATTTGTGCAATAGAAGTTCCAAATGTTTTAAAATAAATAAGTATGCTTGTTAAACTAAAATAACCTACCATATGGTGCATAGTTTGAGATTTGCGTGTTTTTTCTTTAAATAATAGTTATTTATCGAAATACTTAACTTGGTATAGTGTAAATACTTGCACTCCATGACCTGAATGATATTAAAATCTAATGTGCTCTCTTACAATCGTAAAGGTTTTGTTTGCCTTTAGTTAATATACAAAGAAGGTGTTATTTGTTTATTGCTCCTTTTTTAATAGGCTGTTCTTCTCTGTGTAACATAAGTGTGTTGTGATATTTCAATGTAACCCAGGGTTAAGAAATTAACAGGACTTTAGGAGGGGAAAGAACCAAATTGGGATTGCAGGCAAAGATATAAGAAAAATGGTAATTTGGTGTTGGATTCAATGTGTGCTCTCAAGTGCAGAAGGTAATTTTCTGCTCACATTTACCATCCTGAAGGAGAATCGATAACTACCAGGAAATATGTGTAGTTTTTTTTTTTTCTTACAACTTTTTATTTATACTGTATTTGTTAATCATTGTGATTGAAAACTATGTCCAATTTGTCTTCAGAAGAGGGATCAGCTCCCAGCCCTGTATTACCTGCTTTTTGAGTTGCAGAAGGGTTGCTAAAGACATCTGTTAACTCCAGTTCTGAGTGCCTGTTGTCTAGTCTCTGAGATTCTTGTTAGCCTAAGTTAGGCTTACTGTTCAAATAAATAAATAAATTTCAAAACAAGATTTTATTTTTGTCTTTGTGTGGTTGTTTTGTCAATGATGTTGCATTTGCATGGACATAGACAAGACTTTAAGTGATTCATTACAAGTTAAGCAGTGCATATTGTTATACCCCATAGAAACCCCTCTAATGCTCTCAAACCTCCTCAGGAAATAAAAAGGAAAGAACCACAAAATGTTATTAAAAAATAAACATGACGGCCTGAGTGACTTTAATGACATTTATTCAGTTCATTTCATGAATTTAATATACAGATTCTAAGTTATTGTTTGGTTTATTTGCCTACATCTCCTTCCCAGCTGCAGGTGGAGATTTGAGCTAGATGAAATTAAACTGATGACTGTTTAAATTCCTTGTGATGTCATTCCCTATATCATGTGGGTGGGCAAGTAAAGACAGAAGAAAAAATGATAATTTTCTTTTTAAAGTTGTGAATATTCCAAGTTATTTTGGGAGGTTAACATTAACTTTGAAGAAAATGAATTGATGGCACTTGGTGGCAGTATGATTAGGTTATTAATTTGTTAATTCTAAACTGTCAGAAGTAATAGAGATTACTATGCAGACTGAAACAAGATTTCAGTACTTATAATGTAATAACTGGGACTGATAAAAACAAACGGATGGTAGACTTGAACTGGATGACAATTAGATAATTGTTGCTTCAGTGGCTTCCCAATAACATGTTGATTGCATGTCACTGTCATTCAGGAACGTATGGTGAACTATACAAAGGCACAATAACAAAGATTGATACCATGCCATTAGATCTTAATTTTCTGGCAGCCAATTTTTAGGCCTCCTCACAAATGATATAGAAACTGCTTGTAAGTTTAGAAAATGATCAGCTTTTTTTGTAAATTTAGATTTGATGTATTGAGTGTCAGTGGGTTCTGATTTTTTTTATATATGCTGGGCAGAGATACAGGTGTAGATCAATGTTACTAAAATGACAGTGAAGCTGGCCACAACATAATCTTACTGTTGATAAAAGTGAGCCATAGTTGACTATCAGTTTCTCCAAGTGTTACTTAAATACTAACTTTTTTTAACCAGCTGGGTTTGACACTCTAAATGCCTCTTTGGACTAAAAAAAATGTCCAATAGCATTGTACACCAAGGTGGAAAAACAGTATTTGCTCACATATGGAACGGAACAAAACCAAAGTATAGAAATTTAAAAAAAGATAAAACAGCTGTCCTTACCCATTTTTCTGACCTAACAATTGTATTTAACAGGTCTGTTTCTGCATGTGAAAGTGTCTGACTTCATTCCTGCTGTAAATGTGATCTTCACACAGACTAATAGCCAAGACAAGCTGGTTGCCTGTCCACCTTTGGATTAGAGTCCATTGATAAATGTTACCTCAGCATGTATTTCTGTAACAGCCACCACTACCTGACATACTGTAACAGTAAAACAAAATTTTTTGTCTTTCGTGAAACAAATTAAATACAGTAGGTAAATCGTCCCATCTCTGGGTTTGCATGAGTGTGGTCTTTTTGGTGTGGTGTTGACAATGTTTTTTTGTATTATTGGCGAGTGGTCTTTTGGCAGAAACAAAGGGCTACATTCATACAGATGGCTACTGAAACACATTCGGGCGGATGATATTCCTCAGTGATACATATAATTCAAGTGCTTGTGACATACTAATTGGGAAGCCGAAGCCTGTTTCTTCCATCATTATTGTGCACAGATCGAATATGTCCTCATCACATGGAACTGCACTAAGAAACTTGCAGCTCGCTTTGCAACCTGCCAAGTCATCAGTGAGTGGAAGAAGAAGGTCATCTGCACCCCACAGGTGAGGTGCCAGATACATTAGATTAGGTATTCCTGATGGGACGTTGATGTTTTTAGAGGGCCGGATGCGATGTGCATTCCAAACGTCTCTTATTTCCTTCAAGTCCTCCTGTAAAATAAATAAAAAGGAAATTGATAATGGGGTGTTACACCATAAGTTTGCCTAGTAGCGCCTTATTAATCGATAAGCGGCATTCTGGGTTGCATCATGCCATTAGCTGAAATAAAATAACACGACAAAGTATGCCAGACATGTTTTGCGCATCTTCTTACAGTGGATTCAGTGAGCTACTTAGCACATCAACCCAATCCAGCTATACTACAATTACTATAAATAACAAAACAAGGGTAAGTTGTCATATTTATTTTTTCACCGTAGCAAAGCTTAGTAACTACAGTACAACTTAATCCAAGTATAGGCATGCTCAATGTGCGTAAAGACGCACACAACTCAATACATAAAAAAGCAAGCCACCCCTTCATTAAAATATATGAACTGTTATAAAGTAGCCCATGGAAGTATTAGTAACATTTTGCATTGTTTATGGGTTTGCTAGGTTATATCAATTGTAGAAGTTTCAATGAATGCATACAACAATAGTTAATCATATTTATATATATATATATATAGATATAGATATATAGATAGATATTTATCTCATTTGATGAAACGAGTAAAAATTAGATTATTGTAGCCTATATTATGTGAATTCTAAGGTATGACTAATGTATAATGTACTGCTTTTAGTTTTCAAATGATGTGAAAAGTAAAAATGATCAAGTTTGATTTGTCAGAGCACACCTTTCCTTAGTAACTGATACTTTCAGTTATCCTGGTTCAGATGGCTGACTGTGCAAATATTCTTATGGTAGTTTTAAAGGGAACTTACTCGATTGGTAGCATGAATCATCAGAACAGCTATTCACAGTTAGGCATCTTACAATATGCAGAGCTGAAATAATTGGTGGACAAACACTGGACAAACAAGCAGCAGTCAATAAGGAGTACAATGCAGTACAATCTAGTTCATGTTCGCGGATCACAGCCTCAATCTATTTGGTCAAAATGCACCATAGTAGCTTATGATGGAGAAGTTCAGCCATCCTGTCAGTCATGCATTGCTCAGTGGAGATCATTAGGAAAACATGCAAATTCTGTCTATCTTTTTAAAGGCTAAATAATAGTACTAATTACAATAAAAATAAATTATTTGTGATAAAAAAAATAATGCGTAAATAATTAGTTACCCCAAGAGATGCAGGATTTTACTGCTTCCATGGGGGCTCAGACCTCCTTATGGGAGCTGAACTCTCAGTGTCTCCCATGTAATTCGAATCCTGGTTATTGTATTATTTACATTGAAATCCTTATTACAATCAACCAAAAACATACATTCTAAGTGAGCTACTAGTATTCAGATCATCTTTGTCATTTTACAGTACCTGAATGATTGCCATAAAGCAAAACTGGACAAATGCTTTGTCCAGGAAGTCGCCGGAGAAGAGCCCTTCATCCTTTAGCTGTCCAAGTTGCTGGATCCAGTGTTCAATTCCTTCCTTTCTCATTTGTCCCCACCAGCTCTCTATCCGCTGGTTTGCCGTGCTTGTTCCTGTTATATAGCTCCTCTCTCCTGCTCTGTCATCTTCATCATTTCGACGCAAATACTTTTGTATGTCTCTTATCAAAGCATTCTCTGTACCCATGTCTGTGCGTAAAACCCTTGGATAACCGGCAGCTTGCTCTATTGCTTGAACAAAGTAGCTTCCAATAACTTTTGGATCGCTGTTTGTGTAAGCTGCTTTTAGCCATATAATCCTACGGGAATATCCATCTATGCATGCATTAATGCATATCCCATACGGCTTGAGTTTGTCGTAGGAATCTACATGCCATATGAAATTAGGTCCCTTTGAAAAATACTGCCTTCGTCTAAGACGTCGTCTCTGGCGAGCTTGAGAATTGACTGGGTCCAGCTGAGACAGAAGAATCCTTATATCTTCTTTCCTGACACGGATCCCTCGTTCCAAACACTTCATATACATCCACCGGTATCCATGAAGTTTTCCAGGTCCTTCCAGTTGACTACATATAAAATCAACAGCATCCTCTAAATTATCATATTGCTGACGATGTAATCCATAAACTTTCAATGTCTTCATTAACTGCCTTTTACTGACAATAATCCCTTGCAAAGCAAGTGTCTTCAGTATATGCTGGTAACGCATCCCTACATTAAAATACAACATTATCAAATGATCTCTATCCATAGCTATTAGCCTACCAAGAAGTGCCTTAAACTGGTGGCAGCTTTGGCATCGGCCTGCACTCTCTGCTTTGGGAAGAAAAGCTTCTCCAGTGTGCATTCTCCTTTAATATACACTTATCTTGAGGCCACGAGTTACTATCTTGAGGCCACAAGTTAGTATCTTAAGGCCACGAGTTACTATCTTGAGGCCACGAGTTACTATCTTGAGGCCACAAGTTAGTATCTTAAGGCCACGAGTTACTATCTTGAGGCCACGAGTTAGTATCTTGAGGCCACGAGATACTATCTTGAGGCCACGAGTTACTATCTTGAGGCCACAAGTTAGTATCTTGAGGCCACGAGATACTATCTTGAGGCCACGAGACACTATCTAGAGGCCACGAGATACTATCTTGAGGCCACGAGATACTATCTTGAGGCCACGAGATACTATCTTGAGGCCACGAGATACTATCTTGAGGCCACGAGTTACTATCTTGAGGCCACGAGTTACTATCTTGAGGCCACAAGTTAGTATCTTGAGGCCACGAGATACTATCTTGAGGCCACGAGATACTATCTTGAGGCCACGAGTTAGTATCTTGAGGCCACAAGATACTATCTTGAGGCCACGAGTTAGTATCTTGAGGCCACAAGATACTATCTTGAGGCCACGAGTTAGTATCTTGAGGCCACGAGATACTATCTTTAGGCGACGAGATACTATCTTGAGGCCACGAGTTACTATCTTGAGGCCACAAGTTAGTTTCTTGAGGCCACGAGATACTATCTTGAGGCCACAAGTTAGTTTCTTGAGGCCACGAGATACTATCTTGAGGCCACAAGTTAGTATCTTGAGGCCACGAGAAACTATCTTGAGGCCACGAGATACTATTTTGAGGCCACGAGTTACTATCTTGAGGCCACGAGATACTATCTTGAGGCCACGAGTTACTATCTTGAGGCCACAAATTAGTATCTTGAGGCCACAAGTTAGTATCTTGAGGCCACGAGAAACTATCTTGAGGCCACGAGATACTATCTTGAGGCCACAAGATAGTACAATTTAATTTTTTTTAACAACGTGGGACCAGGGGGGCTCCGTAGTGTATCATCAGCATAACTGTGAAAGTTAATTCCATGTCTTCTGATGACACTGCCAAGAGGGAGCATGTACAGGTTAAAAAGCACTGGGCCTAAAACTGAAACCGGGGAACACCACATGTGACCTTATGAACCTTAGAGGAACAAGTATCTAAACTTACCATAAAAGTCCTGTCTGTGGATGTGGACCATTTGTGAACAGCACCAGAGAGGCTGATCTGTTTTTAACGGGTTAAAAGAATATTGTGGTCTACTGTATCAAAGGCAGCGCTTAGATCCAGTAGAACCAACACTGTCACCTTTTTTAGCGTCATAGTTTAATCTAAAATCATTTAAAAGAGCCGTTTCGGTTTTGTGGTCCATCCTAAAACCAGACTGAAATTTCTCTAGGACGTTATGAGCATTAATAAAATCATTAAGTTGAATAAAAACAAGTTTTTCTAAAACTTTGCTTAAAATTGGTAAGTTAGATACTGCTCGGTAATTGTTTGAATCATTACAATCTAAATTGCTCTTCATCAGCAGGGGCCTCACTACCGCCATTTTAAAGGCGGCAGGAAAAACCCCCGTCTGAAGGGAGCAATTCATAAAGTTTAAAATCTCGTCTTTAAAAGAACCATAAAATTGTTTAAAAACCTGGTGGGAATTGGGAAAACTTTATCAAGGGTCCCAAGTTCTACCAGGACAAAACTGTCCAGTGTTTCCTCTGGTGAAGGGAGACATTTAGATTTGTCTAAAACCATTTTAGTTTGAGAGGATAAAATATTACATCTGATGGGGTCTACCTTCCCTCTGAAGTGGTCAGCAAACTCCTCACATAGAGCGTTTGAGGGGGTTTCCTGAAAAGTATTAGATGAATGATTAAGAATATTGTCAATGGTGGAAAACAGAATTTTGGGGTTATTTTTATGTTCTGAGATGATTCTGGAAAATAATGTATTTCTGGAATGTCTTAAAGCGTTATTATATAATTTGAGATGTTCTATGTATATCTGGGGCCGTGTGTACAAAGACTCTTATCTTACCGCTAGGTGTTACTCCTAACTCAAGCTAAAAGGTCTTACGTCGGAGTTGTAGTCTAAAACCTTTTCACAAACGCACTAAGAGCTACTTTTACGTAGGACAAATTCCTAAACGTAAGATAAGAGTGACGTCTTGTTGCTATGGAAAACGTCATTTCTGATGTATGAGTAAATAGACGGATTGCAGTGTGATTGGTTGTTGAATGACACGTGTGAAACCAGGAAATGGAAAACTTCAATGATTATGAAAAGCGCAAATAGCAGAAATAATGCACAATGACATCTTTGTGTCGGCCACGAGACTGACACTTCATACAACTTACACACAATAGCCTACTTACAGAGAGGGTAGAGTGTAAAAACGAAAAAACGTGAAATGCATCATATTATGTGACAGATTGCCGTCCTAACTGGGATAAGCTCTTGGATGAAAGCGGTATAGATAATGGATGAATGGATGCATCATATTAAGGGAGTGATTGCAAGTAGTCTGTAAACAATTGTGAAGATGAGCACATCAGCCACATCTTAAATAGACCCCCCCCCCCCCCACTACAGTGAAAACCACCTCATGAACTGAAAATGAGTGGCGAGAAAAAAGCAAGGAAATCTAACTGGTCGCAGGACCAATTATTACTACTGGCACAGTTTGTACTGGAGAGGAGGACGGTCCTCAAAGGGTGATTCGGAGCCGGGATTATGAATAAGAAGAAAAGGGAGGCATGGGTGGAAATTAGCAGAAACATAAATGCATCTTATCCAGCGGTATCTCGAACAGCAGAAGACTGTGAGAAGAGATGGTATTCTCTACAGTCCCAGTGTCGGGTAGAGATCGCCGCTTATAAAAAGGATGCTGCTGCAACGGGTAGGCAATGTCTGTCATATAGGCATCCCTACATATGTTGCATAAATTGGAAGACGTGTACGTTTACTTCTTTGTGCAGGGGGAACAACACGTAGCCGGGTATCTCACAAAACTGAAATATTTTTCTACGGTTTGGCCTGTTATCCACACGTAACCGGAGATTTTCGGCATTAAAAACGAAGCTTTTTCAAAACTCCGGCCAAAGTGGAGATTTGCGTTTTCTCCGTTTTCAGTATCTGCATGTCGACGGTTGAAAACAGAGTTTTAAGTACCGTAACGTCACTATCCACAACAAACGTTTTGAATGTATATTTACAACTTTAAGTGGAGCCAGAAGGTCAAGAGCATATTGAAACCTGCTGTTAAAATCCTTCACAATAAAATCACAGGGGGCAGGTAAAGGTACAGGAGGAAACTTTTTAAAAGCTTCAAGAAAACCTGCAGCCACTTCAGGGGTTAGATAACGCTTCCTGACAGTTCTCACATACATTTCTAATTGGATAAAACTGGTGATTTTGAAAAACACAGTAGTGGTCAGAGACAGCCAAGTCAACAACAGAGGACACACCGGTGGCCTCTGTTGTGAGTTGGCTGCATGACATGCTGGCTAAAATCTATATTATTTAAAATATTTTTTAAATCTGTTGATAAAGGATCTAAAATGTTATCTATATGTAGATTAAAACCACCACCTAAAATTATCCTTTCATAAGAGTTAAAGTAAAACTGATAGGAACTCTGAAAATTCTGGACTAAAAAGTGCATTCCTTTTCGGTGGCCTATAAACTCTGATACAGAAAACCTGAGGAGAGCTAAAAACAGAGTGACTGTATTCAAAAGTGGTAAAATTATTAAATAAAACAGGTTTGGCGGAAAGAGTTGATGAACTAATAAAAGCAGTTCCGCCTTCCCTCTGTGGTGGAGAGGCCTCTGTAGGAATAGCAGGGGCATCTGCACTCAGCCATGTCTCTGTTAAAAATAAACAATGAAGATTATTGTCTTGAATCAAATCATTTATTATAAAAGTTTTATTCAGCAGAGAGCGAACATTTAAAAGAGCCATATTAATAGTGGTTGGCGATTGAGTGACTGTATGATTTACTGTAGGTGGAATTTTTAGTAACTGTTTAAGATTATTTGGGTTGCATTTTTTCAGTTTATGGTTATTTCTTCGCTCTCTGCTGACAATAACAGGTATGAATGAAGTAGGGTAAGGTCCAAGTCCGATATGTGAATTACTGTTAAAATCAGGATTGAGTTCATAGGAACAAGGACCAGCTGCACATCAGGATGTGATGGATGGAGCAGAGAGGACAGGAGCAGCTGGAGCCGGTGCAGGGGACAGGGGTGGGCGAGGGTATGCCAGGCTTAATGCCAGCATGTGTGTACCTTGTCTGTTAAGATGGAGTCCATCTGCTCCAAACAATTGACTCCTGCCCCAGAAAATGTTAAAATTGTCTATAAAATCAATATTGTGCATCACGGTAGCAGATGAAAGCCAAGTGTTGAGAGAGAGTAACCTGCTGAAGCGATTTATTCCTCTGCTGATGGTTGGAGTGGGGCCAGAAATAAAAACAGATAGGGGTTTGTCTTTTAAAAGATTAAAAAGATGAATAAAATCGTGTTTTAACAGCTCAGACTGCTGTTTACGAATGTCATTGGTGCCAGCATGAATAACAACCTTACTTAAGGACGGTGATGTTGGATGGAATCCAGAGTCTGTTCAGAAATGTCCTTTACTGTAGCTCCAGGCAAACAAAGGTGACAGCTCCTCTCATCCTAACATGCCGGATAATAGAATCCCCTATGATGAGAGTGGTGGTTGGATGGTGTGCAGGATGATTCTGAGCAGAAGATCCCTCTGTGTCCAGGACCTGCTGGATGTTGGGCAGCTTGGCTTCCACCAGACTGCAGCTGTGTGGAGGAGAACGATGGAAGCTGCTCCGGGCGCCGACACCATGTTGAGGCCCGTATTTCGACCACGCACCCTGGGGCACCGGAGTGGAGCTGAAGGGGGCTTTTAGTTTAGCCCCCTGCTGGAACCAGCGCTCCTCCTCTGCCGTAGATGTTGTACCTCCGCCGACGTTTGTCTGTCCGATTCCGCCTGGAGACCCATCGATGGATTCCCCCTCCGTAGCTTCCCCGGGCTAGCAGGGGATTGTGTCGGCCAGATGGGTGCTGGTGGGAGCAGCGAAAGTTTGGCCGAAGACAATGTGCACGTCGCGCTTGTGGTCCTGGATCAGATGTAAATTGGTGAACCTCTGCTCCAGTTCCTTGATTTTCTTGGTTAGCCTGACACAACCATCAGACCCGGAGCTACAGGTGAGTGGAGGCATGATAAAAGTAACAGCGGTCCGTGGTCTGATTAAAAATGCATCTGATAAAAGATAAGTCGCTAAAAGTTAAAAAACGGTTCAAACTACTCATAAGAAAATGATTAAAAAACAAACAGTTAAAAAGAATTAAAAACCAGTTAAAACCGTGTTAGAGAGCCGGAGTTGGAAGGAGGCATCAGGACGCCGACGCATGCGCAAAGTCAATGTTTTGAGGGTTTTTCAGAATGGTCACAGAAGGATGTCGGTCATTTTGGCAGATTATGATTCACACCCCAATCACTTGATGCAGTTGTATTTTACGCATAGAGTACATGAAAAAAGGTTCCAGTGAGAGAATTTGAGCAGAGAGACCCAGACCCTGTGTCCTAAACTGGAGGCTTTGAAGTGGGACTGACAGGTGCAGCTTGTTGTGATGTCCTCCAAAGAGCCCGTTGTTGTGATTGTGCTTTCTGCAGTATTTTCTCCCTCTAAAGCTTGCGGGTGAAGGATTTTAATCTATATTCAATTTAAACCTTAACTTTATAAATTCCATGCGTGTTCATTTTTATCAGAGAGGAGACCAGAGTAATTTAATTTTCTTTAGATTTTATTACAAGAACTCAAATACTGATTCACAGAGTTCATTAAAAAAGATTAAATACTAGTTAACAGAATTTCTTAAAACAGATTAGATATTTATCTTACAGAGTGGTATAAATTATCCACACTCTGGGTCACCCTACCTAGGAATGACAACGTATACATTAAGTTTTATATATTAACACAAAGTTAGAGAACCTCCCCTATAGCTTTACATATGGGACACAAAACATGATTGGTTCATTCAAACTTTTGCCAAGATCAGCCTCCTTACAACCATGCATGCATAATTAATTACCTTCGTGTCATTTTACTTAAATCGTGACTTTACAAACCAGCTCTAACTAGAGTTTTTGCTGACCGTTTTTTCTTACATCCTTCCATTGTCAATTGTATGGGGATGTTATCTGCCTGTGCTTTCCTGCTCAATGTCCTGTTTTTCTGTGACCCAAACAAGAGCTGACTCTGCAAAATACCTCTAAAACAATCTTAAAAGTATAATTAAAAAGTATGGTACCTAAAACCCTTTAATCAAACATTAATAGACGTTTAATATACTTCACGGGTCAGAACACAGCTCCTTTAGAGAGTGTTTCCGACTTCTAATCATTTCAATCAAAGAAATGTTCCCTGACTTCCAAAGTTTGGGTGAAGTGCTGCTTAATTCCAGGAGGAGGATATGAGACTGTTTTAGGAGAACTGTTTGTATTTTAAGAGCATCAATTAATTTCAATGTTTATATGTACGTAGTCCTCTGTTCAGCTTGTTTGGACTGAATATTTTCTAAAAGGTAACACAAAATACTATTAAATATGTAATAATTTTCATTAAAAAATAACTTGTAAAAATTGATAATTTTTTTGTCCGGCAAAAATATATAGCACAACCTCTGCATTACTGGAGAGAGGAATAATGGTAGTGTGCTGGCTGCTGCTGTCAGGCATTTCTGGAATCCTGTCCAGAGCACATTATTAAATATTCTAGAACTGTGTGAGGCTTCTTACACTGTGCCACTAGATTCTATGTTTTTTTATCTCAGTTGAAGATTTGCAGATTTATGACGTAACAAAACCAAAAGCAAGATATATTTAATTGTTTTTCAACTGTGAAGCAGTCTACAAGAAGGGACACAGCAGAATATACTTCTTAAGGAAGCTGAGGTCCTTCAAGGTTTGCAGCAAGATGCTGCAGATCTTCTACAGTCTGTTGCAGAGAGTTATCTCTTTGTCCATTCATTTATTTATATAGCACCAATTCACAATAAATGTCATCTCAAGGCACTTTAAAACAAAAGTCATTTCAATACAATTATACAAACATTCCAATCAGTTAAAAGTTTTCAATGTAAGGAATCCCAGCAGATTGTGATGAGTCACCGACGTGAGATGTGCCCGGATCATGCAGACTCCAACCACAGCTTTTCCTAAGCAATCCCTCATACTGAGCAAGCATGTAGCGACAGTGGAGAGGAAAAACTCCCCTTTAACAGGAAGTAACCTCCGGCAGAACCAGAACCTGGCTCAGTACAAGCGGTCATCTGCCACGACCGTCTCGGGGTCTGAGAAGAGTAGAGTAAGACACAGAACAAAAGAACTGATGGAAGAGTACTTTCCTTTCAGTCCCCATCCAGAAGGGGGCGTTATAGCTGAGCAGGGTACCAGACCATGTGGAGCTTCTATGGGGAGAAAAATACTGGGAGAAAACTGGGTTAACAATCACAATGACGGCAGGAAAAATATCTGAAGAGTAGTAGGAGAAAAAAGTAGAAGAGAAGAAAAGTGTTCAGTCTGTCCTCCAACAGTTTAAAGCTATAGCAGCATAACTAAAAAAATAGCTCAGGATAACCTAAGCCACTAACTATAGGCTTTATCAAAAAGGAAGGTTTTAAGCCTAGTCTTAAAAACAGACAGAGTATCTGCCTCATGGACTAAAACTGGGAGCTGGTTCCACAGGAGAGGAGCCTGATAACTAAAAGATCTGCCTCCCATTCTACTTTTAGAAATCCTAGGAACCACCAGTAGACCTGCATTCTGAGAACAAAGTGCTCTGTTAGGAACATGTGGAACAATCAGATCTCTGATGTAGATTTTGGAGGTCTGAGAAGAGAGAGCATGGAGGATGCTTGGTGACTTTGGTACCAGACCGCATGGAGCTTCTATGGGGAGAAAAATACTGAGATAAAACTGGGTTAACAATCACAATAACAGCAAATTATATATCTGACGAGTAGTGGAATAGAAAAGTAGAAGAGAGAAGAAAAGTGGTCAGTCTGTCCTCCAACAGTTTAAAGCTATAGCAGCATAACTAAAAAATAGCTCAGGATAACCTAAGCCACTAACTATAGGCTTTATCAAAAAGGAAGGTTTTAAGCCTAGTCTTGAAAACAGACAGCGTATCTGCCTCATGGATTAAAACTGGGAGCTCCTGTTCTACTTTTAGAAATCCTAGTAACTACCAATAAACCTGCATTCTGACGCACCAACAAGTACTCCTTCCCAGAAACGCACTCGTTCTGGGACCAGCAGTTCCACCAACACGCCAGATAGAAGCTACGGCGACATCCTGGACTCAATAGATAAGAAGCTAACCAGCCTGGACGCCTGTCTTGCGCTGGTCGAGGTTCTACATAAAGAATTTCAGGCTCTGAGGGAATCTCTGGAATTCAGCCAACAACAGGTAGCTTCGCTCGTTACAGAAAATCAAACACTGAAATAAGACGTTAAAAGACTCACCGAGGGGATGGCGAAGCTGCCTGGAGAAAATAAAAGATTCAAGGAGTCGATCTTAGACATCCAGGCCCGATCCATGAGAGATAATCTTGTCTTTTCTGGGATACCAGAGCAGGCTGAGGAAGACGCTGAAACAGCCGTCTGACAGTTGATCCAACATCAGCTGAAACTGCAGTTAAAAATATAACCTTCCATCGGGTTCACCGGCTCGGAGGTAAGAAACTCAACAACACCCGCCGGCGACCAATTGTTGCCAAATTTGAACATTTTAAACAGAAAGAACACGTCAAAGGACGTGGGAGAGAGCTGAGGGGGACTAATTACAGCGTTAATGATCAATTTCCGAAAGAAATCCTGGACAGAAGACGCGTTTTATTTCCAATTAGAAAGAAACATAATAGTGAGGGCTTTAAGGCTACAGTTACTGTAGATAAACTGTATGTTAACGGTCAGCTGTTTAGGGACCCTCAGGTTACTCCTTGGCTTTATTAGTCACATTCAACAGAGTCTAGATAGAAGTTGTTTTATCAGACAACTATAGTTTAAGGAAGCACAGCTCAGCAGGTTGTTATTGTTTGTAAATGTGGGTAGGGGTAGGGCTGTGCACTAGATTGACTGCTTTCTTTTTTCTTTTTTTTTCACATTTGTGTCACCATATCTCTATTACTTTTCTTCCTTTTTCTTTCATACACACAGACTTTTACCATGGCATATTTATGTTTTTCCATCATGCTATCATTCTTTACACACCTGTATGGTACGTTATTTCCCTCTCTTTATCTCTGCTTCTGGATTTTAAATCAGGCAACTCCATGGACAAACCAAGACTACACCTATATTCATCCTTGGCGATAGTAAATGTCTAATGTTTATCTTAGCTCTATGAATCCTGTAAAATTTCTAACATGGAATATTCACGGATCTGGCTCCAGAGATAAAAGGATTAAGATTTTCAACCATCTTAAAAGATTGAAGGCAGATGTCGTCTTACTACAGGAGACTCATAAATCAAACTCAACTGCTAATGATTTAAAAACACTGGAGTATCCTAATATATTTTCTTCATGCTATAACTCTAGAAACAACGAGTAGCAATATTAATAAATAAAAATACTAATTTTAAACTAGTAGACACAGTTACAGATCCAGAAGGTAGATTTATCAGAATCAGAATCAGCTTTAATGGCCAAGTATGACACATACAAGGAATTTGACTCCGGCAACTTTTCTCTCCAGTACAGAACTTAAATATAAATAAATAATAAAGGATAATATATACACCAAACCAGGGTTATTGTACAGTAAGTATATACAGTAAGTATATACAGCAGTGCAGAGTTTTAGTTTATTGTTCATGTGAGTGGACACACACTCTGTGACTATTCAGAGTTCATCAGAGCGACAACCTGGGGGAAGAAACTGTTCTTGTGTCAGGTGGTTTTGGCGTACAGCGCTCTGTAACGCCGGCCTGAGGGGAGGAGCCTAAACAGATTGTGGCCCGGGTGTGAGGGGTCAGTGGTGGTTTTTCTGGCCCGCTTCCTGACCCTGGCCCGGAAAAGGTCCTCAATGGAGGGAAGATCAGAACCTATGATCCTCTCTGAGGACCTGACTGTTCTCTGCAGTCTGTCCCTGTCTTGCCTGGTGGCGGATCCGAACCAGACAGAGATGGATGAGGTCAGGACAGACTGGATTATTGCTGTGTAGAATATGGTCAGCAGTTCCTGAGGCAGGTGGAACTTTCTGAGCTGACGCAGAAAGTACAGCCTTTGCTGGGCCTTCTTCCTTATAGAGTCAATGTGGGAGGTCCACTTCAGGTCCCGTGTGATGGTGGATCCTAGGAACCTGAAAGACTCCACTGTGGGGACTGAACTGTTGGTGATTATGAGAGGAGATGTTGCAGGGGGTCTCTTCCTGAAGTCGACTGTCATCTCCACAGTTTTGAGCGGGTTTAGCTCCAGGTGGTTCTGACTGCACCAGAGGACCAGCTGTTCCACCTCCCTTCTGTATGCAGACTCGTCGCCGTCACGGATGAGTCCAATGACGGTGGTGTCATCTGGAAACTTCAGGAGTTTCACAGAAGGGTCTCTTGACGTGCAATCAGTGGTGTAAAGGGAGAAAAGCAGTGGGGATAGAACACGTCCCTGGGGGGCGCCGATGCTGAGGGACCGGGTGCTGGATGTGAAGTTACCCAGTTTCACCTACTGCCTCCTGTCAGTCAGGAAACTGGTAATCCACTGACAGGTGGAGGGAGGTACGGTGAGCTGGGACAGTTTTTGATGGAGGAGCTCTGGGACGATGGTGTTAAATGCAGAGCTGAAGTCCACAAACAGGACCCGAGCATAGGTACCTGCAGAGTCTAGGTGTTTGCAGGATGTAGTGGAGAGCCATGTTGACTGCATCATCCACTGACCTGTTTGCTCTATAGGCGAACTGCAGGGGATCTAGCAGGGGATCCGTGATTTCCTTCAGGTGGGACAGCACCAGTCGCTCAAAGGATTTCATGACCACAGATGTCAGGGCAACTGGTCTGTAGTCATTTAATCCTGTGACAGGGGACTTCTTGGGAACCGGGATGATGGTGGAGCGTTTGAGGCAGGAAGGGACCTCACACAGCTCCAGGGAGTTGTTGAAGATCTGAGTGAAGATGGGAGCCAGCTGGTCAGCACAGACTTTCAGACAGGACGGAGACACACCATCGGGTCCTGGAGCCTTCTTAATCCTCTGTTTCTGAAATAGCTGGCGCACATCCTGTTCAGAGATCGTCAGCGCAGGCAGGGGATCAGGTATGGGGATGGTTTGGGGTGATGCTAGGCCTTTTGTGATGGAGATGGTGGGGGAGGTGGAAGGTGTGAAAGTTGTTTCAAACCTGGAGAAAAAGTCGTTGAGGTCCTCAGCCAGGCGGGGGCTCCCCACAGGGTGGGGGGATGGTCTCCAGTAGTTGGTAATGGTCTGCAGGCCCTTCCAAACTGCAGAAGAGTCGTTGGCAGAAAAACGCTCCCTCAGTTTTTGGCTGTAGATTCTTTTTCCTGCCTTGATCTCCTTTGTCAGCTTGTTCCTGGCCTGCTTGTACAGGTCCCGATCCCCACTCCTGTAGGCCTCCTCCTTGTCCTGGCGTAGCCGTCTCAGTTCTGCAGTGAACCATGGTTTATTGTTGTTGAACGTGCAGAAGGTTTGGTCTGCACACACATGTCCTCACAAAAGCTGATGTAAGATGTCACAGTGTCAGTTAGTTCGTCCAGGTCTGAGGCTGCTGCTTCAAAGACGCTCCAATCAGTGCAGTCAAAGCAGGCCTGTAACTGCATCTTTGACTCATCTGTCCATCTCTTCACAGTTCTTACTACAGGCTTAGCAGATTTCAGCTTCTGCTTGTAAGATGGGATGAGGTGGACCAGGCAGTGGTCAGAAAGTCCCAAAGCAGCACGGGGGACAGAGCGATATGCATTCTTTATTGTGGTGTAGCAGTGGTCTAAAGTGTTCATGTCCCTGGTGGGACACGTCACATGTTGTTTATATTTAGGCAGTTCAAGTTTGAGATTTGCTCTATTAAAATCCCCGAGAATGATTAGCAGAGAGTCCGGGTGAGTTTTCTCCACGTCTGTGATCTGATCGGCGAGGTGATGTAATGCCTCCGTCACACACGCCTGCGGTGGAATGTATACAGCGACCAGCACAAACGAGGCGAACTCCCGCGGTGAATAAAATGGTCTACAGTTTATGAAGAAAGACTCTAGGTGAGGGCTGCATGTCTTCTTTAACACTGTGACATCTGTACACCAACCTTCGTTAATGTAGAAACACGTTCCTCCTCCCTTTGACTTCCCAGACAGATCCGCGCAGCGGTCCGCTCGGAACAGCTGGAAGCGCGGGAGCTGTAGTGCGCTGTCCGGGATGTGTTCACTGGACCAGGTCTCAGTGAAGCAAAAGGCGGCAGAACGACGAAAGTCTGAGTTCTTGGATAGGAGAAGGAGCAATTCATCCATTTTGTTAGGCAGAGAGCGAACGTTCCCCAGGTGTATTGATGGGAGAGCGGTGCGTAGTCCTCGCTGTCGCAATTTAACGAGCACACCAGCTCTTTTACCACGACGGCGTCTCCGTCTAAATCCACAGAGCGCTGCTGCTCCTCCAGTCAGAATCTCCATAAAGTAGTCTGGTTGATTAAAAAACGGTGAAAAAAGTCCGGCACTGGATAGTCCTATTTGTAGGATTTCCTCTCTGCTCATTTTAATAGCAGAGGGAGTGCAGAAAACTACGCAAAAAAGTAAAATTGTATCAAGTACTAGGGAGCGAAGTACCGAGGCGTCCATCCGCGGCGCCATCTTGTTGT